>JARFIW010001619.1:0-55000 GCA_036346225.1 Platerodrilus igneus
ATACTATACATTAATAGCACAATTTTGCACAGAGCTAAGATACATAGATTAGCAATAATTCAGCAATGAGAAAATGTTAATTTTAGTCTAATTCGAAGTCTATGTTCACAGTTGCACCGGATTCACCCCGGTTAATAATATAAATATTTCCCTTACCGTCAATTAACTCGCTAAAGGTTTTTATTCCATTGAGTTTTAGGCATTAGAAAAAGCGCGCTGGTAAAAAATCATCACTTTCAACAATAGCATGACCCCATACTTTGTTGACACCGACTTGATTCCTAAGATACGATATTTTCTATCGATGGGAAGTTCATATTCATATTAATTTTGTAGAATCCATATTTTATATGAGCTGGCAAACAGGAAAATAAAATAAATACAGTATTAACAATTTTAAAGTAGAAATTTAAACATTACAATTAAATTACTTATGAGTTAGGACCGAAAGATACTTTTAAGATGTAGTAAAGGATATAATTCAGTGTGTTGATGCAAAAACGCTAATTTTAAACTAAAAATTCCCACCTATTTTGTATCGAATTTTGCAGATGTTGAATCTAATATTTGAACTAGAAACTCGGCCTATTAATATGAATTTTAATTACTTAAACAGATCCTTTTCAATCAACATAAATTCTGTTCTAAAACCTGACGCTCAACTTTGATATCTTTCACAGAACGTTTCTTATTGTTTATGAAAAATTCTCAAAAGTATTTTATTAACCCTAAAGTATTTAGTAAAACTGCGTTACATCAAATCGCTATAATTAAATAACCTTAACTAGAATTATTGGCAAGCCATATGTTGCTAAAATACATCTACTATTGTTGTAGGGGATAAAAACGATGGGGTACTTGGACGATAGACATACATTCACCCACCCTGTATAACAAATTTTAGACGCACTCTCTATATTGCAAAAGTAGTCTTTGAAAAGGATTAATTACGAAACTTTCGGTATTCTTCGTAACTAGATGTAATGCATTTCGTATTTATTTTTAACACGGAATAATTCACTAAAAAATTTCATGCAAGAACTAATTTTAATTATGGCAACTTTTTTTTAAATTGGTGTAGACTAAGAAGATTTAGACAGCTTTTCGTGTTCTAAATCAATAATTTCTAGCTGCACTTGAAACAAAAATAAGAAAAAAATAAATACATCTTTTAACAATCTTTTCCACATCAACAGAATGTAACATATTTGATACCTGGAAATTTGTTACTAGAAAAACAAATTCCTTTCACCCAATTATTTAGATGTATACATTACTCGCTAGAAATGTGTTTGTAAAATATTCACATCAGCAATAATATTTTACGTATAATTAAAAAGCATTTGAATTGGAATGTTAAACGCAATGCTTATTTATAATACAATAGGATATTATGCAAACCTAAAATCTCACATTTTTACAAGAATTAATAACGATCTCTTTTACCATTTTCAAAGGAGGTTTAGCAAAAACTTCGATTTCAGACTCTATAAAATCTTATGTCTACTAAAAATATGAGAAACTTGGTAATTGCATTTTAAAAGAATAAAAAAACTATTTAAGCGATGCACATGTCTTAGCAATCTTTTCCACATCATTAGAATGTAACATAATTGATAACTGGAAATTCTGTTAATAGAAAAAACAAACTCCTTTCACCTAATTTGTTAGATGTATACATTACTTGCTACAAATGCTTGTTCACAAAATATTCACATCAAAAAATATTACTTTTACCTATAAAATGCGTTTGAAAAAAGAATTCTTTGAGAAATGTTAATTGCAAGGTATATTTATAATAATTTTTAGAATAGGATATTACGCACGCCTGAAATCTCAAATTTTTACAAGAATTAATTTTTTACCATTTTCAAAAAAGAGTTTAGCAAAAAGTTCGGTTTCAGACTCTATCAAAAAATCTTAGGGCCTACTAAGAATATGAGAACTTGGTAATTGCATTATATAGGATTAAAAACAATTTAAGCGTATTCTGTAAGATTTTTTCTTAATCATCTGGAATCTTTCCGTATAAAGTATTATACATGACAAACATTTTAAAATAAAAATATTACAAATTCGGCGGTTCTCACGTTTAAGCTCTTATATAGTTTAAGATGAAATCTGTAAGATTTTTTTTTTTAATCATTTGGAAATTTTACCCTATATAGCTTTTATATTTAAAAATTCAATGTTATTGGATTAAAACGCTCAGTATAATAGTAATAAAGTAATTAACTAGGAACATTTTGGAAAATTTGTTGAACCAAAATCTATTTTATTAGAACGAGAATTGTGGAAACAAACAAAATTATATCTACTAGAATGTTTTACATTAATTATTAATTTGTGTAAAACCTGTTAATAAAATCGTATTCTGCAAAATAAGAAAATCACGTTTTTGGTTTTTGCATACTGATTTCATTTTTAAAGAATTTCTATAATATTACTGTGTATAATAAAAGATCTTGTTAGCTTTCTCTCAGGACGGCCAATAATCAAAATAAGCTACACTCAAAAGTATTTTAATTAATTACATAGAAAACTAAAACATGAGTACAATTATAGTAGACCGGCGCTTGGTCTGACATAACGCGTACTACACTTAAATAAATAAGCATTGCGCATACAACGGCTACCACCTAGTGGCAGCACTACAAAGTATACTAGTAGTGACTATTATACATAATAAGGTACAATGCCAACAGCTGTTTAGTTAAAAAAATAATAAGAATTTATTGAAAGAATAAAATATAATTAAATTTGCTTAGTAAGACTTTTTAGTACAATGTTGTACAATTTCTGATAGATTTTATCTGGAGCACTTACGGCACATGCAATATTGTATAGATAACAGATTTAAGTCGATGCTATAACATTATGCCACTTACTTCAATAATTATACAAAAAATATGTGGTTACTCTTAAGATATTTCATCAAAACACAACTCGGATCAAGTCACAGCTTAATTTATCGAATTTCAATATAAACTAATTTATTAGTTATTACAAATTTTTATCAAAATTCTAATGAGCATCAAAATTCATCAACTAAACGATTTAAGTATCAGCTTCTAGATCTTGAATAGTTAAAACAAAAAATAGAACATTATCATAAAGCACTAAAATTTCAATCACGTTATAGCACTGTAAAGCGTGATCTACAGGTTGTAAAATTTAAGTAAAACTAAAAACATTTAATTCAATTCCTAACCAATTATGATTGATAACAAAAAAGCCTATTTTGGGTACTAAGGTTTTGTAATTTTTGTGGCACAATCAAGCTTATGATTTGCATAAAACGTATTCACTTTATTAAATAAATTTAGCTATACCCTATAATTTGGAAGTACAGGTAAAATTTGAAATTCACTTATCCTTAAGATAACAACAAATGTTCGACTATTACCTTATATTTCATTAGACGTCACTTCAGGAACTAACATCTTACACCAGAAGGTTTGCGGCGAGAAGTACATAGCGGTGCTCTTCGAAATTCGATTTGGAAATTCTGGCAATAAGAACAGGTCTTCAAAAAAATTGTTACGATTCTATATAAAAACAATAACGAACTAAAATTCGCTAAACCATCAGCTGTTACAAAATCAACCAAAGATTTTTCTCAAACAAAACGAACATTGCCGTCGGTTGCCATTTGTTTTTCAAATTATTCTTTAATTAATCAATAATTACTTGAATTTATTTCGAAATATTTCCTATGCTAAAATAAAAAATACTACGGCGTGCAAAAGAACTCTTAATTCTTACCACAAAAATGTTTCAGAAATATATAATTGTAGCATGAAGCAATCTCAACCATACCAGGAATACACCAACCTGAGGGAAAATGTCCATCCTACATTTTCTTATTGTAAGTTTTAGCAATCGTCAGATTTTGACGGTACTTGGCGTATCGTGGCACCTTTAAAGTTGAACTCGATTCGAGCGTGAATCAAGTTCAAAAACTACATTTATGACGTAGGACGATCGGACTCGAGCTTGAACGACGCCAATAACCTTAGAGGAGCTTGTTAAATGTAGCTTGACAAAACAATTTTTAACAATACACATACGGTTGCTTTGAAACCAAATGTACAACCTTGTAAAAGAATATTTGTAACAAATAGAAGTTAGACCAGATTTTATATTTAATAATCGAAATCCTTGTATTAATAGCGCTTCTAAATAAAAGTTTATTTATGTTATCTATTTAAATTATAAGCCATATATATACAGTGATGTAAAAATAAATAATAGGATTTTGAGAACTTTATAAGTTTCCATGTTGGATTTACGAGGGAGGTTTGAAAAGTTTGTGAAACGAAAGGGAAAATGAACAAATTTGTTTTTAAAATATAGTTTATTTTTCAACATAATCTTTGTTAAGTTGAATACACTCCATCCAACGATGTTCCAAACCCATTATGCCATCACGAAAGTGCATTCTTCAAGGTCTCCAAAATAGTCGTCGACAGCTGTTTTTATATCTTCGTCTGTGGAAAATTGTTTATCCCCAAGGAAAACTTTTAGTCGTGGAAATAGGTGGAAGTTAGAAGGAGCCAAATCAGGCGAATGAGGTGGATGTTGCAACAGATCGTACTTCAGATCATTCAATTTTTGTATTGCTACTGCACTTGGTCGTGGACGTGCATTATCCTGATGGAAAATGATCTTCTTCTTACGCAATGCAGGTCTTTTTTCACGATTATTTTTATTCAGTTGGCCTAGAAGTTTAGCGTAATATTCACCGTTTATTGTTTGGTCCTTGGGAAGATAGTCAATTAGTAGGACACCTTTAGCATCCCAAAAAACTGATGCCGTAACGTTTCCAGCCGACTTCACGGACATTGCTTTCTTTGGTGGCGAAGAACCCCTATGTCTCCATTGTTTAGATTGTTGCTTGGTTTCAGGAGTATAATAGTGAACCCAAGTTTCATCTGTCATGATAATCGTTGGACGAAATCGGTTTTATTGGAGTTAAGGCGGTCTAAACTCTGTTGGCAAATTCTCTTTCTATGAAGGTTTTGATCAATTGTCAATATGCGCAGCACCCATCTTGCTGAAAGCTTTTTCATACCTAATTTCGCAGTTAAGACATGAAATACTCTTTCGTATGAGATAATTGCATCCTTAGCAATTTCGAAGACTTTTAATCGACGATCCTGCGTAACCATATCATTAACTTCTTGGGCGATTTCAGGTGTGGTAGTAGTTTTTGGTCGTCTACCGCGCGGGGTCATCTTCTAGGTTCTCACGACCACGTTTAAATTCTGTCACCCACTTGTGCACATTTGTAAATGATGGAGCGGAGTCTCCTAATGTATCCTGCATATCTTTATGTATTTTTGTTGCTTTCCAACCCTTTTTTACAAAATATTTAATAACAGCGCGCGTTTCAGTTTTATCCACTCGGAAAACTGACTTTACTTCATATAGCACCAAATTAATACTACTTGACAGAATAATGTCAATTTTAACATCTACGCACTAGATACTTGGATTCATCAATTGCATATATTTTATTCGAATAGATGCTGCCATCTGTGCTTCATTTCGCGAATCTTTCAAGCCACCTTCGTATGTCGGACGTATGTCGGATGTATATCTGATGTATGTCGGATGTGTGTTGAAGCTATGTCGTGCGGATGTCGAATCTATGTCGGCTGTGTGTCGGATTTATGTCGGATGTGTGTCGGAGGTATGTCGTACCGATGTTGGCTGTATGTTGGACCAATGCGGTTCTAGCACACCATTTATTTGCTCCAACCCTTAAATGAAATTCGTTTTCAAGTTGAAAATGTACGTCTTCTAATTCCACATAATTTGGTCGAACTTGTTTTACATCTAAAGCAAATCGATTGAGCGTAAGTTCTACACGGAAGTCACACAAATTTGTACAAGTTTCAACCCATTTCATTTGATAGTATGACTATGACTGGATCTATTGCGATATATAATTTGCAATATTGATCGTAAGCCATACTGATAAAATTCAAATTCTGCTTTATGGTAATGAGGAATAATAGATTGTTCGCATTCGCTTAAATTGTGAGTAACCTAATCAATCAGTCTGTTGATGTCTACTTGAGGTACTCTAATATCTGACGTATCATTGAAACCGACAGTCTCCATTTTGAACACATCTGATTAGCTCGATAATTTTTTATAAACGAAACCTTTTCAAAAAATTACCAACATCATTAGGTTTTCAGTTCTGGAACTAGTTAGACGCGTACCATCATTGTTGCCTATTCTAAACCAACCTATATATTTCCCTGAAATTTGCACAATTTGCATCTATCACTATCTGATCTAGGTCTACATCTACCTCTTTCCTATCTCTGTTTGAAATATATCCCATACTATTCCCCAAAAATGCCCTTCTATTTCTCTTATATTTTTCCACATATATCCTTGTTCCCCTACTATTTCTATAACTTATTTGTTATTAACCTCGTCTGTCCATGCTATCACCCTCAAACATTTGAAGCACAACATTTCAAAAGGCTGCTACCGTTTCTCTGTCTGCATTTCCTACTGCCCATATTTCATAGGCATACTGTACTGTGCTCAACACATTTGCTTCCAACAATTTTCTTCTTGTTTCTATGTTTGATGTCTTTGATCATAAGCGCTGTTCTTTCTTGTTAGATGCAGTTAGGTCCTCTTTTATTGTTTTACAATTATATACACTATTTCTCCGACAATTAGTGGTTATGAAGGGGGGTAAGCAGCCTGTGGCTGCCAAGTTGCTCCAACACTTGTTTCCTTGCCGATTTAACATTTTTTCCAATATATCTTTTCGCACAGTCAACATTAGTTGAAGATATTTCACAACCAACACCTATAGTTGTTTATAATAATCATCAGATTTATCTGCGCTTATTTTTTCATCATTAGGTTTTCCGTCTCAAAACTGGTTGGACACATTTCTATTCTGAGCTAGCCTACAACGTTCCCTGAAATTCCCACACAGCCTATATGCAGCTCGGTTCCCCTTCTATTGTTTTCTAATTTTATGCCATATTTCACCGAGATTCAGTGAAGGGGGCTTAGCAGCCTGTTGCTGCCAAGGTCCCCAACACTTAGACATTTACCGAATTAATAGTTTTCCAATAATTCCTTTCACACAATTAACATTCTTCGAGAATATTGTCCAACCAATACTTGTAGTTGCTTGTAATAATCATCATGTTTAAGTACAGTTACTTTTTTCGTCATTAGTTTATCCATCTTCCGACTGGTTGCATGCGTACCTCCATTGATTTCTATTCTAAGCTAGCCTACACATTTCCCTTAAATTCCTACAGTCTATATCTTTCACTATCTGTGTGAAGTAGTCCAACCTAGGTCTACATCTACCTCTTTTTTTCTTATCTCTGCCTCTAATATATTCCGTAGTATGTGGCCTATCATACTATCTTTTCTATTTTTTACCCATTACACATATTTCTTTCTTCCCCTACCATTTTTAGTACCTCTTTGTTCTTAACTTTGTATGTCCATGATAGCTTCATCATACGTGTGTAGCGCCACATTTCAAAGGCCTCTACCTTTTTCTTGTCCACTTCTCCTACTGCCCATGCTTCACAGCCGTACAGTGCTGTGCTCCACACATATAGAAATCCTTAACCTCTTGTAAGTTCTTGTTACCTATTTGTATTTTTGTTTTTGATTTAATTTCCCCTCTTTTGCATACTAGTACTTTAGTTTTATTTATGTTAATTTTCATACCGTATCTCTCTTTTGAAACTGTTTCTATTTCGTTAAGATCAGCTTCTAACACTTCCTTGCTAGATGCTAATACCGCTATATCATCTGCAAATCTAAGCATATCAATTTTTGTCCCTGCATAGTAATTCCAAATGTCTTCCTGCATTTGACAGTATTCATTGCCTCTTCAATGTACAAGTTAAAAATTAATGGGATAGGGAACATCCCTGTCTCACCCCTTTCCTAATGTTTACTTCTCTATGTTCCTGCTTTAGTTCTATTACTGCTGTTTGCTCTTTGTATAAGCTATGTACAATTCGTCTATCCCTATAACTCATTCCAATCGTTTGAGTATGTCGGACATTTTTTCCATTCTACATTGTCGAATGCTTTTTCCAGATCTATAAACCCTATATACACGCTTTCCCCTTTTTCTATTGTTTTCTCTATTATCACTCTCAGAGCTAAAATAGCCTCCCGTGTTCCCCTGTTTCGCCTAAAGCCAAATTGATCTTCTTCTAGTATTTATTCAGCTCGTTTTTTCATTCGCCTGATATATGCCTAAAATTCATTTTAATTAGTTTGTATACTTCATCTGTTTTTCCTACTTCTATCTTAGTTTGTACCTCTTTGCACTTTTCATCAATCCATTGTTCTTTAGCTTTCCTGCATTTGCGAATAACTTTCCATTTTATGGCTTTGTATCTCTGTTTTCCTGTTTCGTCTGATTTATTTTTGTATTTTCACCTTTCTTTTATTAAATTCAAGATATCCTTTGTTGTCCATGGTTTCTTATTTTCTTTTTGTGTATCCCCCACACTATCTTTGGCTGCCATGTCTAGGCTGAATTTAATGTTATTCCATTCTGTTTCTACTTCCTTAGTATCAGATATTTTCCTGATATCTCTTAGCAATTCATTTAACTTTTTTCGAATCTTTTTTGAATATCTTTACCTTTTAGTTTCTCAAAGTATAAGTGCATTTTTCCGTTTCTTTTTCAAATTTTTAAATTTATGTGCGGCCTTCATAATTACGATGTTGTGGTCAGTATCTATATCTGCTTCTGGGTGGCTTCTACAGTCCTTTACATGATTTCTAAACCGTTGTCTAACAAGAATGTAATCTATTTGATATCTTCTTGTATCTCCTGGCATCTTCCACGTATATCATCTTTTAGCATGACGTTGAAATAATGTGTTTATGATGATTAAATTGTTCTTGTCACAAAATTCCACCAGCCTATTTCTTTTGTCGTTTCTCGTGCCTAAACCAAATAAACCTACTACCGCTCCTTCCCTACCCTCACCTACCACAGCATTAAAATCCCCCGTAGTTATTAAATTTTCATGTCCTTTTACATATCTTAATATGTTTCCGATATCTTTGCAGATCGCTTCTACCTCTTCGCCACTGTAGCTAGAGGTGGGCATGTATACTTGTATTATTACTTTGTTTAGATTCTAATCTAACCATGAGTACTCTTTCGTTCTTTTGTAAGTAATTTTCTACACAGTATCCTATCTTTTTCCCATAACTATCCCCACACCCAAATTTCCTTCTTCTGCTACTGTATGAATTACCCAGAAGTCTCCACTCCAAAAATCCCCCGCCTCTGTCCACCGAACTTCGCTGATTTCTACTATGTCTAATGCTAACATACTGATTTGAATTTTTAGGTTCTCTAGCTTATCTACTTGCTTCATACTTCTAACATTACACGCTCCGACTGGCAAAGTTTTCTCGACTCTTATTCTGGACTGTCCGATCGCATCCTCCGCAGTAGTCCCTCTCAGAGATCCGAAATCCGGAGATCCGGAGTCTTTTGCCCCAGAGAATGCCGTCAAGTTTATTTCAATTTAAGTACGCTGTGTACTTGGGAGGTAATGTGGTGGTTTCCCGTTGCCTTTCACATTGCGGTAGTGTGTCTTAAACTGCCATATGGACCCCTATAGTATGTGCCAATTTAAGTACCGAAAGAGCCGCTGCCCTCTTTCGGGGACCTGTCTTAGTCTGGTTCCTCATTAACGACCCTACTACTTTGGTTTGACCTGTAGTTTGGCTCTTTAGCTCATAAGAACACGCAAGCCATTTCATTTGTTCTAGTAATCTAGAACTTCGGTAAGGTGCAGGTCCATTTGAAATGGCAAAAAATTATAATAAAAATTTATTTAAAACTATTTGAATAGTAAAGCATATTAAAGCGCTATTGTACAAAATTTCTAAACACATTTGATTTATAAATCAATGACTGAAACAATACTATTAAAAAAAGTCTATAAAATTACTTTCTATTTATATATACAATCTCTTTACAACTAAGAATACAAACGATATAAAATATTAAAGTTTATACTTTTTGCGGCATGTAATAATTTTTTTGTTATACATTTTTTTTAATTTGTATTTTAACTGCTAGTTCTGTCAAACCAGTACCATTTAAATAGATGTAGTTGCTTGCAACAAACAATTATTTAGATTTTTAGTTCCATCTGTCTGCAGGTGATCAAAGCATCGTTGCGGTAACGTACAGGGTTTCAACAAAAGAACTTCGGGGTTTTGAGGTTAAATATTTTTATTATATCAAAATGTTAGTGTTGAAGGTAATATTCCCAGAATTTTTTTATAATTTAGTAAATCTTAACTTACGCCCTATTGGTAGCACGACACATATCCAAACAAAATTCTATCTCTCGCCAGGTCCTGACCAGCATATCTGAGGTAACTGTTGCCACACCAGCGGGTATCCGTTAGCTGAGATAGGTTAGATCTCGAACCATATCTGTATACCGAGGTTCTTCACATGTCTCCAGAGGAAAAGCTCCAAGGGAGTGAAATCTGGGCTTCTTGGAGGCCAAGCAGCTCACCCTTCTCTTCAAATCCTTCTGTTTCCGAATCGAGTACTGAGTGCTTCTCACATATGCCGAGTAAAATAACGCAGTGCGCTATCTTGCTAAAATGGACAAAATCCCTCTCCGCCTCAATATCATTCGACTGAGGAAAAACACACTCTTCTACATGTCACAATAGACATAATCAGCTACTGTCTTTTTAACAAAAATGAATGGACCTACAACTCTGTCATGCATAAGGCCGCACCATACTTTGGGTGAGTCACGACGGTACTCAATAGACTCGTGGCGCGGCTGTGAACCTCAAATTCCGAAAGTGTGTCGATTAACAGTACCGTTTACATGAAAAGTTGCCTAATCGGCAAAAATTGCATTTTTTAAAAAAATCGATAGTTTTCATCAATTTCGTATAACATATTAATTGAAGACTGTAGTCTCATGTTCTTATCTGATGATATAACTTCATGCAAGAGTTGTAGCTTGAATGCAGTTAAACGAATCCTTTTGTGAACTACCTTATAAAATACTTAACTTCTACGACACAATTGAAAACCTAATACACATTATCTGAACACAGCATAAAACGCTGGCACATACTAAAAGAACTACCTGTCATCTATGAAAAGCCAACCAGAACAAACACGAGACTTAATCCAACTCAGTAGATAGGGGCCCCCGTATAGTCAATGGAATCCTGCATTCTGATTCATCGAAGGCTTCGCCCCTAAGCTCTACCCCCTGTTTTCTGATTGGTCTGTAGCTCTGCCCCAACAACTCCACCACTTTTCTGATTGACCGATGGCTTCGGCCAAGCCCCACCCTGTTTGCTGATTGGTCTGTAGCCCCGCCCCAACAACCCCACCACTTTCCTGATTGGTCGATGGCTCCTACCAAACAACCTTGCTGCGTTCTAATTGGTTGAGGACTCCGCCCATTTACCTTACCACTTTTCAGACGTCAAACCCCCATCTTCACTCTGATGTTACACTAATGACGTCGCATAACTCCGCCTCCTGACGTAGTAATTGTCACTTTTGACACATCCGCCATTTTCAAGTACGTCACAATTTTTACTCCCCACCTGTATACAACTTTTGACAAACTGTATAATTAAATGCAATTTTACAACAGCCCTGTATATAATTATTGTAAATGATGCTGTACTTTATTTTCTCATACGTTATTCCACCACCTTGTCGACCATATTTATCGTTTAAGGTGTGTCATCTGTCGACATACCGTGTAGATCGGAAAAAGCCAACGCCGCCAACGAGGAGTGAACCGGGGCCTCCGGCATGTTACACGGATATGCTAACCACTGAGCTATCTAGAATAGCCAATGAGTGAATGATGCATGTTTTATTTAATTCTAGTACTAATACATTTTTCTTATATATAGATATTGTGCATAAATATTTCCGGACCATTTAATAAGACTAGCAATAAATAATTCTATACGTGGAAATTCTAATTCTAAATTAGTTAAATAAGGTTATTATTGTATTGCATAATTTTAGAACCTATACAATAATGCGAATTATCACTTGTCGGTCTGTAAATTTTCAATCCCCACTGACTTTTTTGAGACTCCCCAAGTCTTATGACCGATTTGAACGACCTTACGTACAAATAATTATTTCCATAGTAGTAAAAAAATAAAGATGGCATTAAATTAATTTAAAAACTCACTTGTTCCAATCTTGCTATATACAAGCTGGAAATTCTGATTCGGTTATTTTTTAATTTTCGCGTTTAGATTGCGTAATAGTAAGAATAAATAAAGAGCCTGTGGGTATCTTCTTTTAATTATTCTGTGCAGTAATTGAAACATTGTTCTATAACTGATCTTGACAAGAATGCGTGTTACAAAAATACGTACTCAGGTATAAACAAGTTTACTGCTTCTATGTATAAAATAAGTAATATATGACACAGGTGAGGTTCCAATAGATTTCGAAAAAAATATTATTATCCCAATCCTAAAAAAATCAGGAGCTGATAGGTGTGAGAATTTTAGAACGGTTAGTTTAACTTCTCATGCTTTCAAAATACTAACAATAATAATTAAAAATAGAGTAGAAGCTTTGACTGAGAATTATTTAGGCGAAGACCAATTTGGTTTTCGTAAAGACAGAGGGACTAGAGAACCGATACTTATCAAAGGGTAATTATCAAAAAAAGGTTACAAAAAATAAAAAGACTCATTTCGCGTTTGTAGATTTAGAAAAAGCATTTGATAGGGTTAATTGGATTGTTATGTTTAGGGTTTTGCAAAAAATAGGATTGTCTCATAGGGATAGAAAAATTATTTACAGTCTATATAAAAATCAAAGCGTAGTAATTAGATTTGATGAAATAGAAAATGAAGCTAAGATTAGAAATGGTGTTAGACAGGGTTGTATACTGTCTCCTTTGATTTTTAATGTTTATAATGAGGAAGCTTTAAACTTAGCCAGAGAGAGAAAAGAGATAGGTATTAGTGTACAGGGACAGAAAATAGACATGTTACGTTTTGCAGATGATATAGCCATTATAGCAGAGTCTAGAAAAGAGTTAGGAGAGTTTTTAAATATTTTAGATGAGATACTACGGAGTAACTATAGTACGAGAATTAACTCAGTAAAGACAAAGATAATGGCAAGTGAGTTACAGCCTAGTTCTAAACCAAAATTAAAAATAGGTAATACCGAGTTAGAGGAGGTAGATGAATTTTGCTATTTAGGTAGTATAATTACAAAGGATGGACGTAGCAGAAGGGATATAGTAGCTAGAATAGCTCAAGCTAGAAAAATGTTTTTAAAAAAGAAAAACTTACTAATAGCTAATAGTATTAGTTTAGATAATAGAAAAAGTTTCTTAAAGTCGTACGTATAGAGCGTTCTACTATACGGTAGTGAGACTTGGACAATTAAAGAAGTAGATAAGAAAAAGATAGAAGCTTTTAAAACTTGGTGTTATAGGAGAATGTTAAAGATCAGTTGGACAGATAGAGTAACAAACGAGGAAGTTTATAGAAGGATAGGGGAGGATCCCTGTATGTGGAAACAATTGAAGGTCAGGAGAGATAGAATGATAGGGCACCAGTTAAAACATGAGGGACTATTTAGTAAAGTCTTAGATTATAGACTATCGAATGAAAATAGAGCAGGAGGGCCTAGACAAAGCTATATTAGTCAAATTATTAGAGATTTAGGTTGTGAAGGGTAAGTAGACCTCTTTAGACTAACTCAGAATAGAAAAGGATTTAGAGCTACGTCAAACCGACTTTAAGTAAGTTCGAAAACAAAACAAAAAAAATAAAAATCAGTTAACTAAATGCCACCAGGACATAACTCACAATTAGCTAGCGGTCTGGCATGTTGGTAGCGTTTCGTTGCTTAAGCCTTACCATAACATAATTTAATAAACGTCACCATGGCATAACTCACAATTAGGTAGCGGTCTGGCATGTTGGTAGCGTTTCGTAGCTTAAGCCTTAACAAAATATATAATTTAATAAACGTCACCATGGCATAACTCACAATTAGGTAGCGGTCTGGCATGTTGGTAGCGTTTCGTAGCTTAAGCCTTAACAAAATATATAATTTAATATACGTCACCATGACATAACTCACAATTAGGTAGCGGTCTGGCATGTTGGCAGCGATTCGTTGCTTAAGCCTTACCACAACATATAATTTAACACTTTTCCTTTTTGAAGCGGATAACCAGGTTATATTTCATTTCCTTATAAATGGTAATCATGTAAACATGTTAGAGTTCTTTAACAACCATCAGGTTGCTAATATCTATGTAGAGCCAGCTGGATAGGAAAAAGATAGAAGGATATAGGAAGACCTAGACCAAACTATATTAGTCAAATTATTAGAAATTTAGGTTGTGAAGGGTGTGTAGAGCTTTTTAGATTAGCACAGAATAGAATAGAAGTTAGAGCTGCGTCAAACCGACCTTAAGTAAGTCGAAAACAAGATGATGATGAATGAATGATGTATAAAATAAAAATCTATATCGCAAATGCTAAAACTATGCGACTTATTTTTACAAAGGAGACATAATAATTATTATTAAACAACAAAATATATAAGGTGCGAATGTAGCACGGACGCTTTCATTAAACCCAATAAGTAAGTAATTACTTGATGGAATTGAACGCGAAATTATAACAGAACGATATTCATGATTTAAATTTATTAACAACCATAAATAGTATAGTATTTGTTACGATACGATATATTAATAGTCTTAAGTGAAATTGTTACAATTACTTATTAATGGTTTGTTACTTAAGTATGAATCAGCCTGCATGCTGATAGGATTGAAAAAGACCAGTTGGTCTAGTGATGTCGTCGAAGGGTGAAGTAGATGTAAACGTTTCCAATATGTGCTAATAAAGAATTTATTTGTGTGTGAAGTCGAATACTATTTCAGTGTTTCACTTTATAAGGCACTGTGTGTCCTCGAAAAGGCATTTGTAAGGGACATTGCGTCCGTTTCTATAAAGTCAAATAATGCAGTCTTATTGCTCAACAATCTCGTGGTGTTATCTTACACCTGGTCCTTATCATACAGCAATCGAAATATAACAATCTTTCCAAAAGAACAAAGCTCGTTCAGTATTATATGTAATAATAATAATAATATTAATATATTACTTAACCTACTGGTAATTAACAAAACTGAAAACGGAAACACTATCGTTTGTTTCTGAAAGTTTTATTGACAACATTTATTACGACCATTGACGACCTATACATACGGTTGCTTATAATCTGCATATCTGTACTTTTAGTAAATACAACGATAAATCATTTTACTGCTTCATATCGATAACTTGTAATAAAATTTTAGGGTTAACAGGTCGAATAAAATAAATCGGGGGCTCCTGCCATCTTGTGTTTGTTTCCATTTACCATTTATTCAGAATTGATCAACTTCGATGACCATAATATTCAAAAGAATTTAGAATGTTGCGCTTGCGCATACAACGTTAATAAGAATTGGTATGAAGGTTATATAAAAGCTAACATTTATGGCACATATTAGTCTGCACCAGATCTTATTCCTAGCTGGTTACTTTATTTTAACAGTTATAGAACTAATTGAATTATGGCATTTTCAATAGTAAAAAATTTTATCACGACAAACAAGCGTTATAAATTATCTCAACATTGCGTAGAATTCAAAATAAATTCGCTTGATAGAAAAGTTCAAGATTCAGAACAGTGGTTAAGAAATGGATTGAACAACATTTTTGAATATACTACAAATAGGCTTAATCACGATGACAAAACAGGTATTACGTTTACGGCTAATAGAATAGAATCCGATCTTCACATTCCATTTAAATATGGATCTGACTTAAAGTTTGAATTTGTATGGCAACAACTATTTAATTTGTACCAAAGCAACAAAGGTGCAGTTGAAAATAATACATTCAAAATTATTACCACAAGTTTTACATCACTCAAAAGTTCAGGAGCCAACCGTAACCAGTTTACCACTTTTGAGGAAAAATGCTCGAAAAGGAGAGGTATAGTTGCAATAAAAAAACACGATAACCTTTATCTTTCAAGGGCACTCGTTGTATCACGAGCGTATGCTTTACCATGCCAAATTTAAACCAAATTAGACGCAATATAGGTAAACGTCAAGATTCAGAGGTACAAAAATTGATTCTTGAAACTGGAATTCAAATTTCGCCGAGAGGAGCAGGTACTATGGAACTTCAACAATTTCAGAAGTACCTTAAAAATTTTAAAATCACAGTGTATTCTTATAACACCAAGGGGAGAGTCGTTTTATTTGAAGGACCAGATGCTCCTAACAAGATCAATCTGATCCATCATTGCACACGCTTTATGGTTATTACTTCATTAACTGGTGCGTTAGGTTGCTCATACTTTTGCGACATTTGTCATATCCCGTATGATCATATGGACAGACATCGTTGTAATAAACAATGTCCAAGTTGTCGAAATAAACCTCCATGTCAACATGTAAAAGATGAAATTGTTTGCCCTGATTGTAATCGAAGATTCAGAAGACGGCTGTGTTACGACAACCACAAGTCTTTCACCAAAAATGGACAGATAATGTGTGAACGTATAAAGAGATGTACAGACTGTCTTAAAACTATAAAAGTAGATCGAAAACATTCATGTGACGAAATATTTTACAGCGTGTGTAAAGAACATCATTCATATGATCATAACTGTTATATACAAGTAGACACAGGCACTCCTAAAATTGTTGATACACTGTTTATCTTTTATGATTTAGAAACTCGCCAAGACGACCAAAATTTTAAAGGGGACTATATACATACACCTGTACTTTGTGTATTCGAAATGAGATGCGACGTGTGCTTTGAAATAACCAACAATGTGATCGAATGTTATAAGTGTGGATTAAGAAGATAAGTAATAAAAGGCGAAGACGTCATTAAACAGTTTGCTTGTCATTTATTAGCCATTAATAAGAAAAAGTTTAAAAACATTGTAGTATACTTGCACATAATGAGCAAGCCTATGACTACCAGTTCATATTGAAGTACTTTATGGAAAATGCTGATATCAAACCAGACGCTATCATGAGAGGTAGTAAAATTTTAATGATGACCGTAAGGAACATTAAGTTTATAGACACTTTAAACTACTTTCATATGAAATTGGCCGACCTTCCAGCATCCTTTGCACTTTCAGAGTTGAAAAAATGGTACTCTCTCAACTGCTCAACACCAAAACTAATAAGCATTATGTGGGTCCACTACCACCACAAAAATTTTACCAACCTGACAACATGAAATATGCAGAGCGCCAAAATTTCTTACAATGGTACGAAAAACACAAAACTAAACTCTTTTATTTAGAACGGGATGTGATTGAGTACTGCATTAGTGATGTCAACATTTTAACTCAGGCTTGTGTAGTATTTCATAAAATGCTTGTAGAACAAGGTAACGTGTCCCCCTTTACTGAGGCAATAACAATAGCTGGAGCATGTAATAAGCTGTTTAGATGAAATTTCCTAAAATCCAATACCATAGACGTAATTCCAAAAATCAGTTATAAAAATGCAGACAACTAATCCAGAATAGTCCTACAATGGTTGATGTATGGGTAAACACAAAGAAACATCAGTATACAATATTCATTGAAGCAGAAAGAGACTGCTGAAGCGGGTGTAAAGGTTGATGGTTATTGTCCAACCACAAATCAGATTTTCTTTCCAAGGGTGCTATTGGCACGTATGTCCTCAATGCTTTTCCACTGCG
Source organism: Platerodrilus igneus (assembly GCA_036346225.1). Classification (NCBI taxonomy): domain Eukaryota; kingdom Metazoa; phylum Arthropoda; class Insecta; order Coleoptera; family Lycidae; genus Platerodrilus; species Platerodrilus igneus. The sequence continues at coordinate 17,833 of JARFIW010001619.1, forward strand.
CTAGACAGATACACTGCTCTTCAAAAAAGCCCCACGGACAGTTTAAATGCAAGGTACGAACGAGCGTTAAATCCAACAAAACGGCTTAGGTCAAAAGAATATGAAGTTATTGAAATATGGGAACACCAATTTCGGCAATTGCTAGAGAACCGCCAATTAAAAAAAAAACTAAACAATTACCCGGCTCTGACTTATTTGCTTCTAAATCTTTGTGAAGCATTCTTTGGAGGAAGAACCGAATGTACCGTCAGTTATTATAAAGCAAGAGATAATGAACAAATCAAATATATGGATGTTTGTTCATTATATTCGTACGTATATAAATATGGTCGGTTCCCTTTAGAACACCCGCGAATTTACTTGGGCGAGGAATGTCAGAAGCTAGAACTTTCCCACACATATGGAATCATAAAATGTAAAACTCTTCCACCACAAAATTTGTATCTCCTGTTTTACCGTACAAAATGAATGACAAGTTAATGTTTGTCCTCTGCAGAACATGTGGCGAAGGTTTCAATTAAAGCGAATGCTATCACGAAGTTGAAGGTAGGGCATTATCGGGTACATGAATTGTGAATGATGTAAAGAAGGCTATTGAGAAGGGGTATGTAGTTTTAGAAATGTATGAAATATGGGAATTCGACACCATACAGTACGACACGGAAAAGAACGTCGGAGGATTGTTTACTGAAATGATGAACAAATTTATCAAACTTAAACAGGAAGCATCCGGATGGCCTTTTGGTTGCGCAACAAGAGACGAAAAAGATGCATATATAGAAACTTTTCTAAATAGCGAAGGCGTGCTTTTGAAATTTGAAAACATTATTAAAAATCCAGGATTAGGATCTTTAGCCAAATTAATAATAAATAGCTTTTGGTATGTATCTACATTTTCTTTTTTATATTTATTATATTTGTTTTCTTTTAGGGAAAATTTGGAGAACGACAGAATCAGCCCAAGTGTTCGATCATACGGCAGCCATTAGAACTCTATAACCTTGATGCCAACCCAGCTATTGATATCAGTTACATTACTATCATCAACGAGGAGGTACTATTTATCTCTTTGCAATATAAAGAAAAAGTTGCTGATACTCTCAATACTGTCAACCTGGTGGTTGCCGCTTATGTCACTGCTCAGGCGCGGCTGAAGCTGTACAGTAACTTAGAAAAACTAGGTGATAGGGTTCTATATTGTGATACTGATTCTGTAATTTACATATCTCGGGAGCACGAATGGAACGTCTCCACCCGTACAGGACTTGGTGAGATGACAGACGAACTAGAAGAATATGGCCTTGGAAGCTATATATGCGAGTTTTCATCAGCGGGGCCTATAAACTACAGTTACAAGGTGTACTCTTCATCGACTAATAAATATCAAGAAGTATGTAAAGTGAATGGGTTTAATACGCTCGTGATATACGAGTGCCCTTGGAAGACAAAGGTTATCGTGGTTCTTATTGCAACTATACCTTTTCTTTTCGAGCATTCTTCCTCGAAAATGGTAAACTGGTTACGGTTGGCTCCTCAACCCTTGAGTGGTGTAAAACTTGTGGAAATAATTTTGAATGTATCACCTTGAACTGCACCTTTGTTGCTTTGGTACAAATTAAATAGTTGTTGCCATACAAATTCAAACTTTAAATCAGAACCATATTTAAATGGAATATGAAGATCGGCTTATATTCCATTAGCCGTAAAAGTAATACCTGTTTTGTCATCGTGATTAAGCCTATTTGTAGTATATTCAAAAATGTTGTTCAATCCATTTCTTAACCACTGTTCTACATCTTGAACTTTTCTATCAAGCGAATTTATTTTGAATTCTACGCAATGTTGAAATAATTTATAACGCTTGTTTGTCTTGATAAAATCTTTTACTACTGAAAATGCCATAATTCAACTAGTTCTATAACTTTTAAAATAAAGTAACCAGCTAGGAATAAGATCTGGTTAAAACTAATGTGTGCCATAAATGTTAACCGTTATATAACCTTCAGTACCAATTCTTATTAACGTTATATGCGCAAGCGCAACATTCTAAATTCTTTTGAATATTATGGTCATCAAAGTCGATAAATTGTGAATAAATGGTAAATGGAAACAAACACAAGGTGGCAGGACCCCCCCCCCATTTATTTTATTCGACCTGTTATCCAAAAATTTTATTACAAGTTATCGATATGAAGCAGTAAAATGATTTATTTTTGTATTTAGTAAAAGGTCAGATATGCAGTATATAAACAGTCGTACATATAGGGTCGTCAATGGTAGTAGTAAATGTTGTCAATAAAACTTTCGGAAGCAAACGATAGTGTTTCCGTTTTCTGTTTTGTTAATTACCAGTAGGTTAAGTAATATTATTACATATAATACCGAAAGAGCTTTGTTCTTTTGGAAAGATTGTTATACTTCGATTGCTGTATGATAAGGACCAGGTGTAAGATAACACCACGAGATTGTTGTGCAATAAGACTGTATTGCAATGTCCCTTACAGATGCCTTTTCGAGAACACATGGTGCCCTATAAAGTGAAACACTGAAATAATGTTCGACTTCACACACAAATAAATTCTTTATTAGTACATATTGGAAACGTTTACATCTATTTCACCTTCGACGACATCACTAGACCGACTGGTCTTTTTCAATACTCATAAAGAGAAAGTAGGGAGTGTAAACCCATCAGCACGCAGGCTGTAAAAAATCATTAATAAGTAATTGTAACAATTTTAATTAAGACTATTAATATATCGAATCGTAACAAATACTATACTATTTACGGTTGTTAATAAATTTAAAACATGAATATCTTTCTGTTATAATTTCGCCTTTAATTCCGTCAAGTAATTACTTACTTATTGGGTTCAATAAAAGCGTCCGTGCTACATTTGCACCTTACATATTTTGTTGTTTAATAATAATTATTGTCTACTTTGTAAAAATAAGTCGCATAGTTTCAGCATTTGCAATATAGATTTTTATTTTATACAGAGAAGCAGTAAACTTCTTTATACCTGAGTGCGTATCTTTGTAACACGCATTCTTGTCAAGGTCAGTTATAGAACAATATTTCAGTTACTGCACACAATAATTAAAAGAAGATACCGACAGGCTCTTTATTTATTCTTACAATTACGCAATCTAAACGAGAATATTTAAAAATAACCAATTCAGAGTTTCCAGCTTCTATATAGCAAGATTGGAGCAAGTGAGTTTTCAGTCGTTCAAATTGGGCATAAATCTTGGGGAGTTTTAAAAAAGTCAGTGGTGATTAAAAATTTACAGACCGACAAGTGATAATTTGCGTTAGTGTATAGGTTATAAAATTACGCAGTACAATAATAACGTTATTTAACTGATTTAGAATTAGAATTTTCTCGTATAGAATTATTTATTGCTAGTCTTATTAAATGGTCCGGAAATATGTATGCGCAATGTTAATATATAAAGAAAATGTATGAGTACTAGAATTAAATAAAACATGCATCATTCACTCATTGACTATGCTAGATAGCTCAGTCGTTAGCGTATCCGTGTAACATGCTGGAGGCTTCGGTTCAGTCCTTGGTGACGGCGTTGTCTTTTTCCGATCTACACGGTATGTCGATGGATGACACACCTTAAACGATAAATATGGTGCACAAAATGGTGGAATGACGTGTGACAGAAAATAAAGTACAGCATCATTTACTATAATTATATACAGGGCTGTTGTAAAATTGCATTTAATTATACAATTTGTCAAAAGTTGTATACAGGTGGGCGAGTAAAAATTGTGACGTACTTGAAAATGGCGGATGTGTCAAAAGTGACAATTACTACGTCAGGAGGCGGAGTTATGCGATGTCATTAGTGAGACGTGAGAGTGAAGGTGGGGGTTTGACGTCTGAAAAGTGGTAGGGTAAATGGGCAGAGTCTTCAACCAATCCGAACGCAACGGAGTTGTTTGGTCGGAGCCATAGGCCAATCAGGAAAGTGGTGGGGTTGTTGGGGCGGGGTTACAAAAAAATAAGAAAACAGGGTGGGGCTTGGGCGGAGCCTTTGGCCAATCAGAAAAGTGGTGCGGTTGTTGGGGCCGGGCTACCGACTAATCAGAAAACAGGGGGTAGATGTTGGGGGCGGAGCCATCGACCAATCAGAACTCAACTCGTTGGTCATCACGACGTGACTTACTAACGGCTTTAAAGGTGAGATATGTTGACACACTAAAGGGATTATCAAAAATAAGTTTACTTACAAATGTTAAGGAAGACAGAAATAAATCTCTGGCTTTCTTCAAGCTTATAAAGAAATTTGTGTTTGTTTTCCTTACAGTGCTTCTATGTGATTTTCTCCAAATTATAATTGCTGTATCAGAAGTTATACAATGTCATGACGTGCAACTGTATATGAGGCCGTAGTGTTGCTGGAAAACGCTATTACTAAATTACAAAATGTTTGCAACAGAATTGACGACACCTACATGAAAGCTAATGAAGTAAGTACTAAATGAGGCGTCAAAATACAATTTTCTAAAAAAGGAAAATGGAAAATTAAAAAATATCACGAAGAACTGTGCGAAGGTGAAAGACTGACTGATTCAGTGGAATATTTTAAAGACATTATTCTCACACAACTTCAAAATCGATTTGAATGTTTGAAGATGGTATCGAACAGGTTTGAAGTACCTTATCCAGTTAAATTGATTTCGGCTACAGAGGAAAAGATATATGAGAAGTCACGAGTTTTAGTCAGTTCTTATACAAGTGATTTTTCATCTCCATTACCATCACAACTTTTATCGTTAAGAAGTTGTTTGGCGAAGAAGATTAAATTTCCTTTCACCGTTTTCGGACTCTCAAATTGTTAATTGTTGAGCAAAGTGTTATGTGCTCTAGTTTTCCAGAAGTTGTAACGGTACTTTATTTTTAACTATTCCTGTAACGGTGGCGTGTGCGGAACGATTGTTTTCTAAGCTATAATTGTTTAAAAATTATTTCAGAAGCACAATGTTCCAAGGAAGACTTAGCAGACTTTCGCTAATTTCTATTGAAAATGAAAAAGCCAAGAAAATAGACATTGAGAAACTAATCACAACATTTGCAGAAAAAGCACGCAGAGAAAAATTTCTTTAGGATATAGGTGTCTCGTATTTGTAGTCCATACTTAAAATGTGTTTTAACTATTAAATTGAAAAGTAGAAAACTTTAAACCAAGTCCATAAGGTAATCATATAATTCTTTATTTATTCGACGACTATAGTTTCGAATACATTGGTATTCGAAACTATAGTCGTCGAATAAATAAAGAATTATGTTTACTTTATGGGTTTGGTTTAAAGTTTTCTACTTTTCAATTTATAGGTGTCTCGGTTATTTTCGCAGATGCAATTACTGAGAATGTAATTATTATAGCTATTATGTTACAAGATTATCGTGCGATTTATAATAATTGAGGAAGTTGCCAGACGACGAGGCAATAGCCGAGTCCACTGCGAACGTCCGAGTTGGATTTAAATCGTTAATAATCGAATTACATTCAAAGTTTTATAGTGTCATTAGCAACGATGATGTAAAAAATAAAATAAACAATTTTGTTTGTGATTTTATTTTGTCATGAGATTAGAGAAAGTTTATTCTGTGATCCACATCACAGTTTCGCAAAATTATCCCGATTAGGATGGAAACGAAAGCCATATCAGGCACCTTTCAAATTTGAAAATTATCAAAATTGTGATATTTCTATGTTAGGTAATTGTTTTATAAATAAATTGTGTATTTATATTTATTAACATACCAAGGAATGTCAGTTGAAATCCGAGCCTAGGAGGTGAGGGCTTTAAGACATCTAAGGCTGTTATGACATTATTGCATCCGCGGTATGTTCAAGATTTTATCTGCTTCATAATATTAAGACATTTTTAACTATTATTTTAATTTTGAAATTCAAGTTTTTACTGAATGATATGATAGATACCATGGTTACATATTGGTTTTGAAGTTTTATAACATATCTCTACAATTTATGGTAATATATTACCGTACCGAAATGTCAAAAATGATACAGTTATGGCAGGTCTACGGTTGTGGCTTACTTTTGAGCGAACTTTTACGCATGCAAATACATGTTTACCAGACCGAAAACGATAAAGGTAATATATGGTTTTGTAACTAACGTATCATGCACAGATAACGTATCTCTTTAGGTACTCCACGGCCGTAGTAAAGTTTCTGATTGTGCACACTATCGCCTTCTTGCGGTCGGGAGCAAAATCTACTACAACGGGAAATTTGAATTACCAAAATTCAAATTATTTTAACCATACTCAGGTTCAGATATGAATACATTACAAACTATGAATATAGCAGTACTCAATCTAAACACATTTAGTATAACCTTGTAAGACGCACAAAATAAAAAAATTTTAAGTATTAATTATTATATTACAAAGTATACAGGGTGCCCACAATCTATCTCCGTATATGGGTAACTTTTTTATTATAGAAGATACAATGTTGGTTAAATTAGCAAAGTTGAAGAGAAATTTACGAGTAGTATGATGCTTTTTTGAAAACTCACCTAGATGCTCAACTTTTTTAGATATGTGAAAAAAACTGAAATTTGCCATTTTCTTAAACGCTAATAACTTTTTAACGGTTTAACCTATAGAGAAAATAAAAACTGCTTGTAAGGTAACTTTTTACGTAGAATTTAATAGTGTATATGACAATTTTAATTGGAAATGGGTTTTCAAGCTACAAACATAACCTCACTTTTTTTAAATAGAAACCATAGTTCAATATAACCCAAATGGAAAGGTTTTCTTTTCTGATTACCCTGATGTAAGGGTTGATGTACTTATTTTCAGTAGTTTCTTCATAATAAAGAAAAACGATTTATTTATTTGCGGACATCAAGGAGTCCATGGATACATATTACAAACAAACAAAATGTGTAAAAATCAATAATGGAAACACAAGTTTATTGTAACTAAATTTATTATAAACTAAGAAAAATAAAATACTTAAAAATAAACTATCCATACAATACAAATAACTTAATCAAAAAACAAAATTAATTAATGCGAATATGCCCACTCCTACATTAACATATGCTCAAAATGACCTCCATTAGCTTGCAAACACATTTCGCACCTTTTAATTAGGTTTTGGTGCACCTTATTTAACGTTTGTGGTTTTATACTTGTAATAGCTGCTGTAATACTATCTTTGAGTTGTCAATGTTATTGGATTTTTTAGCATACACTACATCCTTTACAGTACACCAAAGAAAAAATCCAGTGGCGATAGTTCTGGTGACCTTGCCGGCCATGGAACAGGACCTGCATTGCCAATCCAATTAGGAAAACTATTATCAAGATATTCAGAAACGGCTTGAGCATTGTGAGCAGGTGCACCGTCATGCTGAAAATAATATAAGTTTTGCAGTAAATGAAGTGGCAAATTATCGAGCATTTCTTGCAATTCGTTTTGTAGAAAATTTAAATAGCGTACACCATTTAAATTATAATTATAGAAGAAAGGCCCAAGTATTTTATTACCAAAATGGCACACCACACATTTATCGAAAATTGATGTTGATCCCGCCTTTCTTCTGCTAAATGGGATTTTCCTGACTCAGTAGACTGTATTTTTCTGTTAAACATGCCTTTGTTAGTAAATTTTGCTTCGTCGGTAAATATAATAGTGTGACTAAAACCAGGATTATTATTTGTTTCATTAAGAAACCACCTACAAAACTTTGTCTTCTCTCACAATCCCCATGATACAGTGTATTGCTAACATGGGTTTTGTATGGTTTGTAGCGGTTTTGTTTTAAAATTAGGCGAGCTTTTTCTGTAGAAGTAGCGCACTCAATTGCAGTTTCTCAGGTGGACGCTGTTGGCTTAAAATTTATGTAGGCTAACACACGTTCTTCATCATCAGTTTTGAATTTTCTTTTATCAGTACTGGGTTTTGTAAAAGCACCAAACCTTTTTAAATTGTTTTCTAATTTAGAAAACAATCGTTTATCTGGCTGCCTTCTTTCCAAATATCTTTCATAATACATATCACCAGCAGCATCACAATTTCTGTTACAGGCATAGTAACAAAAGAGCATGTCATTTTTCGTCGTTTGTATACATTCTCTATTATAATCAAATAAATTTAAAAGTCTTCTACACAAAATTTGCAACCCAGAGCAAATAAACACTTTAACTAATAATATCTGACAAATGCCAGTTGTTTTTGTTTATTTAAAATATGTATCCATGGACTCCTTGATGTCCGCAAATAAATAAATCGTTTTTTCTTTATTATGAAGAAACTACTGAAAATAAGTACATCAACCCTTACATCAGTGTAATCAGAAAAGAAAAACCTTTCCATTTGGGTTATATTGAACTATGGTTTCCATTTAAAAAGTGAGGTTATGTTTGTAGCTTGAAAACCCATTTCCAATTAAAATTGTCATATACGCTATTGAATTCTACGTAAAAAGCTACCTTACAAACAGTTTTTATTTTCTCTATAGGGTAAACCGTTAAAAAGTTATTAGCGTTTGAAGAAAATGGCAAATTTCAGTTTTTTTCAAATATCTAAAAAAGTTGAGCATCTAGGTGAGTTTTCAAAAAAGCATCATACTACTCGTAAATTTCTCTTCAACTTTGCTAATTTAACCAACATTGTATCTTCTATAATAAAAAAGTTACCCATATACGGAGATAGATTGTGGGCACCCTGTATAGGTACTTGCATTGGGTATAACATATTGTAAATAGAATAAGTACAAATTAAATAATCTCATAATCATAAGTGTATAACATAAAAACAAAATAACGGTCATTTTAATTAAATTTTCCTTATTGTGCACTACAATACAATTACAATATGTGTGAAAAAAATAGATAAGTCATGAGAGTAATTTTGTAAGAACCTTATATCTAGAAAACAGAAATAGATTATTTACGCTTTAAATTAATTAATTTTGTCCTTAAAACGAATAGATAATAGCATACATTTGTATTATTAAATCGTAATTTTAAAGTTGCATAGTGTGGAAGTTTGGTAGGGCATATAAACTCAAGGAGTATGCAAAGACAATTAGCTTTAATATTCGAAGGTTGTAAATCAAGCACATCAAATAATAAGGGAGAGCTTTTGCATATAAAGTCGGTAATGTAAACGCATATATTAATTCAACTAACAAATCCTTCGTTAAAAACAAATCCTAGGAAATCTGCAGGTTAAACAATATGGGAAAGTACAATTTCAAACTGGCAATCGGTTATAGAAAAGACTGACAGGCAAATAAACAGTTAAAAAATCATAATGTACGTGGAAACATAATTCTTTAGAAATTTGAGCTAACGGCCGAATCAAAGGTTGAGAAATAGCAGGTGGATTGAAAACAAAACAAGGACGGAATATAAATAGCATAGGGTAAAAGAAGATGACAAATAACAGACGTTGGATAAAACAGCCATTTAAAACACGCGATAAAACAGCCATTTAGAACACGCGACAAAACAGCCATTTAAAGCATGCGATAATTTGTAGAGGCTAACAACAACATCGATCTTAAGTTGCTATAGTAAAATTTTAATAAATACAACGAATATGAGTTAGACGAGGATAACATAGTTAGATGATAGACCCACAGTGGGAGAAATGTTTTTGATTGGCTGATTGCAAGTGGAATGAGAGACTTTTCTAGGAGTATTGCGACCGTTGTGCATGATAATCAGTATTTTCGGACTAAAGAGACGGAGAATGCGAAATTCCTGAGTTTTAAAAGATCGTTGTATTTTGGATTTTCAGAATCGGTGAAGGTAAAAGTGAATTTCAATAAAAACAGGGTACATGAGGTAGGCTGGAACGCTTATAAATACACTAGGAGACGTAGTGGGGCGCTCTTGTTTCCTCTGTTCGCTTCAGACCTATATGGTGTAACATCTAAGTTAAAATTTTGTAAATCAGGGATAGTGCAGTCCGTTTAATTTAAATTAAAAGTGTTTGAAAGCACGTGTAGGTGCTATGTTACAAACGGGGCTGTAAGTAAATACGAATAACAAACAAAAGATGTTACTAAGGTAAACAAGACTAGTTATTTTTTGCGGATCGAGGGTGCTGGTTGTATGGTAGATTCAGAAACCGATGAACATATTTGGACAATTATATGGGTAGATGTATTGAAGGCGTCTGCATAGAATTGGATAAACGTGTGGAAATGAGTTTGATGTACATGTAGCAGAGAGAAGTTGGATGGAATCAACAACGAGGATTTGGTGGACGACATCTTCGGAGGTGAGGGTGCAAGAGCTTACACCAGGTAACAAAATTTGTTTGCTTCTGTTATTGCTTGAACATTTTGTGCTGGTATTTTGTGCTGTCACATTTAGTGTATATTTTATGAGCATAAAATCTAACTTGAAGGATATATGAAAAAGACAATTTGAACTTATTATTTGAAGGTATAAATACATGACGTATAATTTTGATGTAAAGAGTAAACGGGTTTTTAGAGTTGCTGAAAACAAAAATGTAATTTATTTATGCATTCAGAGTAACAGGATTTATACTGAGCTCACCATAGACCTGGGTAAATTTCAATTTAGGGTCCATCTACTTGAACTGTGTATAAAGAAGTGTTCAAATAAATTAAATTCATTAAATTTAAAAAAATTTAATAGGTGATATTGTAAAAATTGATGAAGATGTGTATATCCACTTTTGCAAATATTGAGCTAGTGTGACGTAAAAGTTTTTGATTTGTATGAGTAATAGGTTGTATGTTTCGTTGAATTATTTGATTGGTAATTTTTATTTGGTAGACTAAGTGAGAGAGAGTAAGCATATGATAGGTAAGTATCCCTGAAGGAACTGCAAACAGAGCTAGCCGTGGTATGCTGATTTAGGGGAGCTTTCCAGAGATATTGGAATTTTTTTCAGGAAGATTTTTATGACAACCCAATCAGTAGGATTTGATTCTAGGGATTGATTCCAGGTAGCCTCCATAGTAATATTTAGGACGACTCAATGCTGGGGATCGATTGCTTAAACCCGAACACCACTGCATTTTTATCGCTCCCAACGCAAGGGCACGAAGGTAATCCAGAAAACCACAGCAATATATATATATATATATATATATTTATATATTATTTATATATATATATATTATTTATATATATATATATATAACACTTCTTTTGTAGGTTTTTTAGGTCTGCTGGATTTAAATGATACTCTTTTTTATGGCCTAAATTTTCGCATATATTTTTTATGCTTGATCACAGGCTACAAAGTGAGGATGGTTAAAATTGACATCAGTGTTTGAAAGGAGTTAAAATTTCTTATAGAATAAATATTTATGTAAATAGTGAAAGTAAAATGTCATTTAAATCCAGCAGACCTAAAAAACCTACAAAAAGAAGTGTTATTCCTGCAAGGTCACTAAGCATTATAGTATATATATATATATATATATATATATATATATATATATATATATTATATTATATATTTATACAGTCTGACCCATTTGTTTTTGAGACACCCTGTAAAATCTTTATTTATTGTGTGATTTTAACCATTTTTTTTTAATTGTAGAGATTGATGAACTGTATATTCTTAGCTGAAAGTGGCACCTTTCTACAAAATCCAAAGCCTACTATGCCAGTTTTAGGGGTATAATTGAAAGACTTTATATTAGCCTTTTTAAATCTGTGCTTGCCATCTAATAAAGCGCCCCTCAAAATGGGCCTGTACCAAATTTTATTAAAATCTTTTGAGTAATAACGATTTTATAGCTTAATCAAATAAGCACAATCCTATACCATCTTCATGACTTTATCGTGAAAATCAAGTTATCCTTGCATAAGCATCAAAACAATTATTTGTCAAAAGTGGTATATTTATGTGGCAGAAAGTTTTGCAGTTTCTGTAGAGTTAATAATAATGGAAAATTTAGCTACAAGACACAAAATAGAAATTGTACATCTTATCGGAGATAACATGCGTCCAACAAGAGTAGCTACTTTAGAATTCAATAATAGGTATCCAGATAAACGAGTAAAATACTGTGCACTACATTAACAAAGTTTTCGATGAGACAGGATGGGTTTCACGAAATTTGCTCCAAACCAGGCATAATGGACGTAGTGGAGTTTTTAGAAATAATGAGCAAATTTTGGAATACTTTAACAACAACCCCCACACAAGTCTTAGAATGGCTAGTCTAGACCTTGATATACCTAGAGAAAGTATAAGAAGATGCATACAAAAAAACAAAATACAAAAACAAAATTTTTGCATACACTGGAACTGGGAGATACGATTAGAGTTTTGCTATTGGCTTCAGGTGGAATATCTAAATAATTCTAATTTTTTGAATGAGATTGTATTTAGCAATGAAGCGACATTTACTACAAATGGAGTTGTTTCAAGTCAAAAGTGCAGGTACCGGTCAACTGAGAATCCGGAATTCGTCATATTTGTTTTGAATAGGTATGGCGTAATCTATATGTATTCTTTCCCATATACACACAGGGTGTCCAGGTGAAAGCTCTATAACTTTTATGTTATTAAAGATATCAACTTCCAGTTTTCTTTAAACGAAAGCCACGGCTAGGCTGCATAATTTAAAAATATTTTCACCTATATACAGGGTGTGCTAATATGGTTTCCAACCCAAAGTTATGTTTTTTTAAATGAAACACCCCAGTTTTGATACCATATTCTATAAATTCTTTTGATGCTGATTAAAGTCATACAGAGGTACTATAGGTCTACAATGGGCGGTTTGCTTTTTATAAGTTATTTTTTTGTCAAAATCATGTCAACTTTGAAAAATTGCAGAAGTTTTCGTATTGAACGTGGAGAGTTGTTTCTTTCACGACATAATGTTCCACATTCAGTTGTATTATTATCCAAAGCGCGATTGGCCTGTTTTTACTTTTTATCGTACAAGATGAAACGAAACGCAAAATGAACAAAAAGTAAATTTTTTTAAATGGCACTCACCATATTGGATTTTGCCATTGAATAACGTTCTTGTGTAGCTTTTTACTGACATATACTTTTTATAGGTTGCATGAGAACAAATTCTAAAAAATTGAGAAAACATGTTTTTTATGCAGTTTTGGGACTAGATAAAACTAAGTAGGCTGCTATCGTCAAATCTGACATATCTTGTCAATATTAAGCATCTTAAAAATTCGCTGTTGAATTTGTTGATGTCACAATGAATTTCACACGTCAAGAATTATTTAATATGATATACTATATTGGAGAAGCTGATCGAAACTCTTTATTGGCAAGCCGATCTATCATCAAAAATATCCAAACGCCACTAACTGTAACCTTTGAACGGGTGCGAGACAGATTTGAAGCTACTAGAAACGTTGCATATTCTAAGTGTGAAATAATAGCAAAATGAATTGACGACGAATCTGAATTATAAGTTTTGCTGATGATCGAACAAAATCCGAATCTGAGCACCAGAGAAATCGCTCTAATAACTGATATTTCAAAAAGCAGCGTAAACAATATAATATTGAAACATCGATTCCACCCTTATCACATAGAGCTACATCAAGAATTATATGGAGATGATTTTGAATATCGCATACAATTTTCAAGTAGAATGAGTGGTGTGTTTGCCGAAAATTATTACATTTCGAACATTTTGTTCACTGACGAGACATCGGATCAGTCAATAGGCCTAATATGCGTTACTATGCAACCGAAAATACACATTGGTTAAGAACTGTTGATCATCAACATCAATGGTCCCTTAATGCATGGGGAGGTAAAGTATTATTGGTAACCATGTTATTGGTCCCTTCTTTTCCGACGGTACTTTAAATGGGGAACGGTATCTGCGATTTCTTGATGAGGATCCCCCATTTTGTTGGAGAATGTCGATTTAAATACAAGAAGGAACATGCGGATACAACACGATGGTGCTTCCGCACATAATAATCATACAATTCTACGTCGTTTTCTTAATGAAAGCTATCTTCATCGGTGGATTGGCAGAGGTGGAGCTATTGCTTGGCCAGCACGTTCTCCTGACTTAACCCCGATGGATTATTTTTTATGGGGTTTTGTTAAGGAAAAAGTTTATAAAATTCGTCCAACAACTACTGATGAAATGAAGGATAGAACAAGGAAAGCATTTCGTTCAATTGACGAAGCAATGTTGACCCGAGTACGAATTTCGTTCATCAGAAGGCTAGCAGTCTGCATCGAAGAAAATGGTAATATTTTTGAACGCTTCTTGTAGTCAACTTACTCCTGTTCGTTACATTATTATACTGTTTTCCACGCTTAGTTATTGTTAAAGCTTGTTTTTGTCTGCCATTAACGAATAAAAGTTTATTTATTGTTGTACTCTTTTGGCACTGGATATTTGATATCAGATTTGATGACAGTAGCCAACTTGTTTTTTAAACGATGAAAACTACCTAAAGGAAATCTGTTTTCTCAATTTTTCAGAATTTTTTTTTATGTAACCCATAAAAGATTAAATGTCAATAGAAAGCTCCACAAAAACGCTATTTAATGGAAAAATCCAATATGGCAGGTGCCATTTAAAAAAATTGAGTTTTGTTCATTTTGCGTTTTGTTTCACCTTGTACAATAAATCGCGCTATTGATAATAATACAGCAGTATGTGGAAAATTATGTCTCTCCAAGTTCAATACGAAAATTTCTGCAAATTTTCAAAGTTGGCATGGTTTTTGACACAAAATGACTCATAAAAAACAAACCGTCTATTGTAGACCTATAGTGCTTCTGTATGATTTTGATCAGCATCAAAAAGCTTTTAGAATATGGCTTCAAATCTAGGGTATTTTATTTAAAAAACATAACTTTGAGTTGGAAACCATATTGGCACACTATGTATATAGGTGAAAATATTTTTAAATTGTGTAGCCTAGCCGTGGCTATCGTTTAAAAAACCGGAAGTTGATATCTTGAATAACATAAAAGTTATAGAACTTTCACGGAGGACGTGGACACCTTGTGTGTGTATATATATATATATATATAATGCTGTGATTGGGGTTGTTTAAGGGTGAGTTATATAGCAATTGTCGTTTAGTAACCATGAATTTGCATAGGAAGCAGAAAACTGCATTTATTAAACAGAAAATTCAACAATTTGGATATTATGTAAATAGTAAACATTTAACACCCTGTATATAAAGCATAATTAGTTTTAAGGGACGCAAATAAACACATCTTACAACAATAGGACGCATGTTTAGCATAGAAATAGGTAATTCATACATTAGGTAAATAACAAGGATTTAACACTCAGTATATAGAGCTTTACTATTTTTAAACAATGCAAGTGAGAATCCTTCAGTAAAAGCACGCGTATTTAGAGGTCAGGATAATACATGTAATTAAACACGCATTCAAAAGGGTTCTAATTAGTTATGATGCGTAGAAACAATTAACGTTTTTGATAAGAGAATGCAGTTCAAAAACGTTTCTATGATATAGCGTGACTTATGTATTCCCCAACTATATATATATATATATATATATATATATATATATATATTACTCATATTTAGACCAGGGTAGAAAATTAAATAATCACATCAAATAATTTTAATCACCGTGTATAATGAATATTATTGGATAATACGCGTTATTAAAACCGTGAAGCATAAAAATTTGTTAGTTTCAGTAAAAATAAGAGATTTAAATCATGTACAAGACGCTTTATATCAAAAGAAACAGTATTAAAAGCTCTGCGTGTAATTTAATTACTCCGAGGAAAGAAACAAATGGAAATTACGTGCAAAATTTATATTAATTAACCCTATTTTAAGTAACCGGTATTAAACAAAGTGTACACATAATAATTAACATTTAATTTGTATTCGCTAAAAATGAAAGGATAGAAGTCAATTTTAGTTGGAGTTAATTGAACTGTTAGAACATATAATATCTATAAGAACTTGAAAACCCAATAAAATACCATGAAATAACGCTCTGAGAATTAATAGTATGTTTAAACACCTGCTATTTTAAAAGCTCATTCTGCGTAAATGTTGCAGATAATTAATAGTTACAAAGAATCTTGGAAAACCGTGGCTTAATATTCACGAGAAGGTGCGATACGGGTTATTTAACCCAAATAGTCCACATGGACTGAAATAATCGATAATAAAGGAATATCAATTTGCACCAATAAGAACAGGGTAGAAGGAAGAAATATGCGCAAGACCGAGACACATATAGTAAAAGGCGTGATTTAAGCAACGTCACGAGGGTCACAATTGGTTGAAAATAGGATGCAAATATCAGAGGTAGAAACAACAATTTCTGTATAAAATTTAATTAGTTATTCTCGGACATGTTTGCAAGCCGTGTTGAAATTCCTGAGATTTAACTGGGGCGAGTGCAAAATTCGTAAAAAACCGACGCGCGAGCTACGGACTGGGAACAGAGCAGGCGAAATTCTAGAAACTGGCCGTTTTGAGGACTCGACCGACAGACAGGCTAACTTCTATATATACCCAGGTGAATATAAACAAGCTCTCTTACATCCGCGACTTGATTCAAGAGTTAAACAGTGCATTTTAATTTGATAAATAATTTAAAGTTTGCTCGTATATTTTGGTGATTTAAAAAGTTTGTTATTTACGTGCTAACATGAATGTACTTAGTGCACTTAGATACAAGGTAATAAAATTTAGTATCACTGTACCAATTAGCAAAATTTACAACACAAATGAATACCCAAAAGTAGGCAGTTTTGGCGTATATTGGTGAAAGAAGTATGAATTTCTTTGCTATTTTGCGGGGTGTAATAATTAAATGGTTCATAAATGTGTCTGGATCCACAAACAAGGTCAGATATACAGATGAGTTCCGGAAAAGCCCAGAAACAACTTTAAATAAATGGTGATGGAGAAAATTTTAAAAGCGTTGAGAATCAGAAGCTGTAAATATAATCCAGTTGGAATGGTGTGATTAACAAAGGGACGATGTACATTGAAGCTACGAGTGCAGTAACCTTCAGGTAATTTATACTATTTTGTTTGAACTTTGATATTTTTGTGTGTTGAATAACTTTATAATTGATTTACTTTAAATGGACATTAGTGAAATTGTACTAACCATAAAATTTTAATTTTAAGATGAAATTTGCTTGTTTAAGTAGAAAGGGTATTTAGTATTGATGTTCGGGAATATGATGAAAATTTGGGTATGTCTTTGAGCTCAATTAGACGAACCTGGTTAATTAACGTAAAGGGGTGGTAGATGCTCCTTTATACTCAGACTCCGGTCTGCTTATATTGTTATATTAATTAAGTAGGCATCCTACAAGGACTTTAATTCTGGATGCACATTAAAATGATAATAAAATTAATCTTGAAATTCTTTTAGAACTGAAATTTATGCTGAGTTTTAATTTGAAATTTTAATGTATTCTGAATATTGATGTAAATAGAGTTAACGTTGATGTTTGTGGTAGGAATGTGTTGTTTTTTATGAATGAGGATGAAAGTTATCTAGGGAGCAGCCGAGGACGATTAACAGAAGAAAGTCAATGGACCAACACAGTTAAGGTAATGAATAGCTTTTGTAGGATTCACAGCATTCTGGACATCCAATTCGTAGGGGCTCGATTCGAAAAGCGGAGTACCCGGATTTTGGTGGTTTCACAGCATATCTTTGGCGACCCAAAAGTGAGGCTCGAGTTCCAAATAAAAATTTTGTTATTTTATTCCAGGAAACTGGCGATCTGAGAGAGAGAGTTTCTGTGTGTGTATAAATTTAAGAGTATTTTAGAGTGTGTGTGAGTGATTTGAACGTATGCAGAGAAAGGAGTGGTTAAGGAGTCAAGGAGTGGAAATTGGAAGTGACGATAGTGCATTGTGTGAGAAAAATTCGAAAATGGAAGAAGCTGGAGGCAGTAGAGATCAGTCGAGGACGGAATCAGGGGATCAAGGAAACGAGATGATAATGAGAATGCTAGAGAGGATGAACGAAGAAGCCAATAGAGCTAGGGATGAATCGAATAGAGCGAGAGAGGACTCAAATCGAAAATTTGAACAAATGAGTGAAGAATCGAACAGGAAGTTAGAGGAGATTAGTCAGAAAATAGATAAGACGAATCAAGAAGTTTCAGAATTTAAAATAGTCTTACCGTAAAGATGGGGAAGTTGAAAATAGGGTTGATAAAAATGAGCGTGATATTACAGGTCTTCGACAGGAAATGGGACATTTAAGGTCCGAAGTACGCATTTTTTGTGAAGAAGAGATTAATATAAAAATGACTGAAGTAACGGACTCATGTAGGGATCAGTTAGGCAGGGTAGAACGCGAAGTTAGTAGTATTAAATACAACATGTCAAATTTAACGGGGATGGTCCCAGATTTTCTACAGGTGGAGTATCATTGGACCAACACATGAAGTTTTATGGCGATAACAGGGTAAATCCACAAATTTTTATTAATAGTGTAAGAAATCTAGTGGGAAATTTATTTGACGAACAGACTAAACTGAATACGATAAAGGCTTTATTAAAGGACAATGCGGAAGCATGGTACAATTTAGTAGGACAGGACATAGACACGTATCAGGACTTTGAAAACAAATTTTAAAGCACTACTGGAGTGACCACAGACAAGACCAGGTACGAGACGACTTAATCACAGGAAATTTAAGGAGAATTTTCAGGAAGTAGGGAGCAATATGCTATACGCAAGTATAGCATAGCAAAGCAACTGAACCCACCACTGACGGACCGACAAATTATTAAGTATTTATCACGACACTTCGAGGCAGAAATAAGACAGCACGTAGCACTACAGAACATAGTGGACAGAGAAATGTTTTTAGAATACCTGCAGAGGTACGACGACGTAAGTAGTGGACGACCTCGGGATAACAGGGAAAGACAGATCAACACAGTTAGGTTTGACAATAGACGGGACAACTACGCTAGACGGGGGAATAATTACGTATACCAGCGACAGAATTGGGAACAGAGACGACCATACGTTCGAAGTAATAGTTTAGGAAGAGGACCTGCACCGAGACCGGAACCTACCAGAATGAATAGTTCACCAGACATGAGCAGGACTGCTAATACAGACACGGAACGAGTGGAAACGCCTAGGACATACGCTGAGGTAACGGCTAGACCAGGACCGAGTAGGGAAAACAGACCTGGACAGGATTTTTAGAACGCGACAGACCACTAGATTTCAGTGTAAATGTATATGAACATCCACGTGAATTTTTCAAAATTGAGGAGGAAGTAGAGCCAGAAACTAAGGAAAAATTATGTTTGCCAATTATTAATTTAGAAATTTTTGAGAATAATGTAGAAGTATTACTTGATACAGGGGCAGAGGCGAGTTTAATATCGGAGGAATTCGTCAGCAAAATTAGGGATAAGGTTTGTGATAGAATTATGCCTATAAAGCGTAGCCATTTAGTAGCTCCAAATAAAAGAAGTTTGTTGTAGTAAATAGTGTTGTGGTGCTTAGGATAGATATAGGAGGTTTAAGCTGTGAACAGGAGTTTGTAATTGTACCTGGCTGAAGTTTCAGAGCATTTTAGGTGTTGACTGTATGATGAAGTTAGGGTTTTGATAGATATGGAAGGAAGGTAATAAGGATTAATGATAGGGTAGTGCCATGGAAGGGCAGTTATGAAGTCACAGAGGATGACACGGGGTTAAGTATTAATGTAGTAGAGGTAGAGGATGATGAAGGTAAACAGATCAACACAATAAGATGTCCAGAGGATAGGATAGTAGAGGTTCAAGCTTTAGTACAAAAACATGCAGAAGTAGTGGGGGTAGAAGCAGCAAATCGGGAGCAGGTGAAGGCAGAATTATTTTTGATGAGGTTAAGTGGCAAGTTTGTTTTTAATAAAGTAGATTTAAGGAATTCATTCTGGCAGATTCCATTACACAAGCATTCTAGAAGGTACATAGGATTTTCCATAGAGGGAAAAATCGATAATTTTAAAGTAGTATCGTTTGGTTTGTCGGCAGAAAAGGAAATTAGAATAAATAAGAAACAGACAAGTGTAGGGACTGAAGAAGAAGCAGTATTTAAGAGTAAGGATAATAGGGATGATAAGTTTATTTTATGTGAGATAATAGGGATGATAAGTGTAGATATAGAAGGAGGAGAAATAGGGATGAAGAGTATTAGGATGGTGAGAAGAAAGACTTGGAGGGTCAAGAAGAGAGTTAGGTTTAAATAACTTGATGAACAAAGGATAGAGATAGGTGAATTTTAGTATAGATATATAGAAGAGTAGAAGTAAGTGTTGATAGAAAATAGAGCTAGATATAGGATAAATATGGGAGATAATTAGAAATAGGTTTAGGATGAGAATAAAGAGTAAATGTAGGAAGAAAATAAGATAGGTTAAGTATAGATATTTCATATAAGATTAGTGGAGAGTTAGGAATAGAGTAAGAGTAGGATAGGTATATAGGATTAGGTAGGGGGAAGTAAAGTATAGTGAAGATTAGTTAAAAGTTAGGAACAGGATAGGTATATAGGATGTATATAGGATTAGATGGATAAGTAGGATGAAGGTAGGGATAATTTCAGTTTATAGAATTAGGTGAGAGTTAAGAATAGGATAGGGATATAGGATAGGTGTAAATATTTTTTTTGGATTGGAGACAAAGTAGGTAAGTTAGATAGATAAGGGTAGAGAGAGATAGGCAATTATTTTTGTAATTTTTTTGTCTAAATGCTTTATATTTGCATTCAAATAAGTGAGATTATTTGTATTCAAATAGGGGGAAAATACTCATATTTAGACCAGGGTAGAAAATTAAATAATCACATCAAATAATTTTAATCACCGTGTATAATGAATATTATTGGATAATACGCGTTATTAAAACCGTGAAGCATAAAAATTTGTTAGTTTCAGTAAAAATAAGAGATTTAAATCATGTACAAGACGCTTTATATCAAAAGAAACAGTATTAAAAAGCTCTGCGTGTAATTTAATTACTCCGAGGAAAGAAACAAATGGAAATTACGTGCAAAATTTATATTAATTAACCCTATTTTAAGTAACCGGTATTAAACAAAGTGTACACATAATAATTAAATTTAATTTGTATTCCTAAAAATGAAAGGATAGAAGTCAATTTTAGTTGGAGTTAATTGAACTGTTAGGAACATATAATATCTATAAGAACTTGAAAAACCCAATAAAATACCATGAAATAACGCTCTGAGAATTAATAGTATGTTTAAACACCTGCTATTTTTAAAAAGCTCATTCTGCGTAAATGTTGCAGATAATTAATAGTTACAAAGAATCTTGGAAAAACCGTGGCTTAATATTCACGAGAAGGTGCGATACGGGGTTATTTAACCCAAATAGTCCACATGGACTGAAATAATCGATAATAAGGAATATCAATTTGCACTAATAAGAACAGGGTAGATAGAGACAGATAATATGCGCAAGACCGAGACACATATAGTAAAAGGCGTGATTTAAGCAACGTCACGAGGGTCACAATTGGTTGAAAATAGGATGCAAATATCAGAGGTAGAAACAACGATTTCTGTATAAAATTTAATTAGTTATTCTCGGACATGTTTGCAAGCCGTGTTGAAATTCCTGAGATTTAACTGGGGCGAGTGCAAAATTCGTAAAAAACCGACGCGCGAGCTACGGACTGGGAACAGAGCAGGCGAAATTCTAGAAACTGGCCGTTTTGAGGACTCGACCGACAGACAGGCTAACTTCTATATATACCCAGGTGAATATAAACAAGCTCTCTTACATCCGCGACTTGATTCAAGACGTTAAACAGTGCATTTTAATTTGATAGAATAATTTAAAGTTTGCTCGTATATTTTGGTGATTTAAAACAGTTTGTTATTTACGTGCTAACATGAATATACTTTAGTGCACTTAGATACAAGGTAATAAAATTTAGTATCACTGTACTAATTAGTCAAAATTTACAACAACAAATGAATACCCATTAGTAGGCAGTTTTGGCGTATATTGGTGAAAGAAGTATGAATTTCTTTGCTATTTTGCGGGGGTGAATAATTAAATGGTTCATAAATGTGTCTGGATCCACAAACAAGGATCAGATATACACAGATGAGTTCCGGAAAAGCCCAGAAACAACTTTAAATAAATGGTGATGGAGAAAATTTGAAAAGCGTTGAGAATCAGAAGCTGTAAATATAATCCAGTTGCAATGGTGTGATTAACAAAGGGACGATGTACCTTGAAGCTACGAGTGCAGTAACCTTCAGGTAATTTATACTATTTTGTTTGAACTTTGATATTTTGTGTGTGTTGAATAACTTTATAATTGATTTACTTTAAATGGACATTAGTGAAATTGTACTAACCATAAAATTTTAATTTTAAGATGAAATTTGCTTGTTTAAGTAGAAAGGGTATTTAGTATTGATTTCGGAATATGATGAAAATTTGGGTATGTCTTTGAGCTCAATTAGACGAACCTGGTTAATTAACGTAAAGGGTGGTAGATGCTCCTTTATACTCAGACTCCGGTCTGCTTATATTGTTATATTAATTAATAGGCATCCTACAAGGACTTTAATTCTGGATGCTCATTAAAATGATAATAAAATTAATCTTGAAATTCTTTTTAGAACTGAAATTTATGCTGAGTTTTAATTGTGAAATTTTAATGTATTCTGAATATTGATGTAAATAGAGTTAACGTTGATGTTTGTGGAAGGAATGTGTTGTTTTTTTTATGAATGAGGATGAAAGTTATCTAGGGGAGCAGCCGAGACGATTAACAGAAGAAAGTCAATGGACCAACACAGTTAAGGTAATGAATAGCTTTTTGTAGGATTCACAGCATTCTGGACATCCAATTCGTAGGGGCTCGATTCGAAAAGCGGAGTACCCGGATTTTGGTGGTTTCACAGCAATATATATATATATATATATATATATATATATATATAAAAATCGTTAATGGACTGGTTAGCTTAATTATTTTGGTAACAAGATGGTAGTATACTGGGTATGAAGTCCAAATAATACTAGTTTATGCAAAATTCAAAATTTAATTTCTCCTGTTTAACGTTTCGCAAAACTTTTGCCTTTGTCAAAAGCATCTACAATTAGAAGAGTTGTAATATAAAACTAACATAATATAATAGATAAGTTCCTTACTGTATAAAACCAATATTTGTCAAATTTGAAAATAGCAAAATTGTCAAAATTTAAAATTAACATATGATTACGTTGATCAAAAATTATTAATAAAATTCATTTAGTAGTAAATAGGATGTAGATCTAGTAACAAATTGAGCCTTAAAAATAATATGTTGGAAGATTAATATGGTTGAAGTAGATGATTTAGATTTAATGTTTATGTGATTATTATAAAGGAAGCTCTTAATGAAGCGCATTAGATTTAAAGTGATTTAAATTGTATAGGTAGAATAAAATCTGTGTGTTCTTCTATATCTTGTTTATTATTCAAACATTGATCTTCTTTGTTTATATAGTACGATTCTAGAAAGAGCCTGGTTTTGTAATTGGATTCTTTGTCTAATATTTTAATTTCATCATATGCCGGAGTATGTTTGGTTGTATAAACATGTTTAGCTAATGCACATTTGTTAGAATTGATCCTGCAGTCACTTCTATTTGTGTCAGACGATTCCTCAACCATTGGGAAGTTTGACCAATGTAGGATTGACAGCTACAGACGATCTTGTAACAAGTTACTGTTTAATAATTTAGGGGTAGGGTTCTTTATTCTAGTAAATAGGTTGTTAATTGTACTGTTGTACTCGAATGCAATGGCAATATTAGGTTGTTAAGAACTCTTACTATTAACGGAGCTAAACCTCGAATAAATGGTAGTTTTTGTATATGGTGGTATTTAAATTGTTAATGTTGTTTGGTAAGTTATTTTGTTGTTATTATTGTTATTGGAATTGTTGAAATTGACATTGTCTTGGTTATTTTATTAATATTTTGAGATAAATTATTGTTAATATTATTATGGAAGCTATTGTTTATATTCAAAGTGTTGGTGTAGATGAGTTTACGTAAAAATTGTTTGGGGTAACCATTGTTTAATAAGGTAAAAAGAACTTTTTTTTTATTTAAAATTGGGAATCAGAAATCTTTTCGATACATATTTATTTGGGGTTTGAATTTATGTTTTAATGAATGGTTGGAAAGAAAATTCAAATATCTACCTGAATTGGTAGGTTTAGTATAATAGTCAAATATTAAAACGTTGTTTGTACTTCTGATAACTAAGATATCAAGAAAAGGTAATTTTCCATCTATTTCTGTCTCACTAGTGAATTTTAATTGTTTATCAAAGCTATTGAACGTGGTTATTGTTTCATTGATATGATGGGGTGGGGCTTTATTATTAACTTAGAAATTGAAGATAGCCACATTAAGTTATCCCATAGTTATAGAAGCATGCACCATTCCATAAACAATGTTATAAGAGCTTTACCTCCGTATATTATACGTTCTTTTGATTATAGACAATCAGTGCGGTATGATTGTCAGTTTAAAAAAATCAAAACAATTAATATCAATAAATATTCAAGATTAGTGAATGAACAAACATGTCAGTCTTTCGCCTTTACTGATAATTCAAAATGGATAGTGAATATCAGTGCTGTTCAACTACCTGACGAAATAAAAACTTTCTGTCATTGGACCTAAATTCAACATAACACCTTCGACCAAAGATATTCACATTGGCAAATTATTAGGACGGATAGAATCTATTCTTAACTCTACCGAGTTACCACAAAAGCAAAAAGACATAAAAAAGGTAAAATTAGTAACATAATCTTGAATTTCCAAATAAATCAATAAAAACCAACAAAATAACCAGTTTAGATCACAATTCTATAAAGTTAAAAATTTTTATCCAATAACCCCGAATTAATTGTAACAAGAGCAGATAAAGGTGCAGTAACCGTCGTCATGAACAAACAACAATATGTTGATAAATCCCTAGAATTATTAACCGATACTACAACTTATAAACTTTTAAAAAAAGATCCTACTTTCACCATTCAAAAACGTGTCAATGATCATATAAAATTACTTCATAAAAAAGGCATTTTAAATGATACTGAAAAGAAACAGTTATCCAATTATAATTCAACCCCAGGTAAATATTATGGGTTGCCAAAAATTCACAAACCTCTCCTTACACTCAGACCTATCATTTCAACTTTGAACACTCCAACGTACTTATTAGCAACTTTCATTTCTAAAATACTTCAACTAGCTTTTCCACCTGGAGACTACAATATCAAAGACAGTTTTACCTTCGTCGATAAGTTCAAAAACTTTAGACTTCCTGAAAGTCATATTCTTGTCTCTTTAGACGTTACATCGTTGTTTACAAACATTCCTCTTACGCTAATCCTTAATATCATTAAAGAAAATGGTCCGTCATTGAACCTCACTGTAAGATTCCTGTTGCCTATTTTCTTGCTACTGTTAATTTGATTTTAATAATACTTATTTTGTTTTCAAGATTGTTTTTATCTCCAACTTTTCGGCACACCTATGGGCTCTCCAATATCACCCATTATTGCCCAAATCGTTATGGATTCTCTCCTAGATTTTGTGCTTCCACGGTTACCTTACGAAATGACTTTCCTCGTCAAGCACGTTGATGACATCATCTGTTCTGCCCCACCCCATCATATCAATGAAACAATAACCACGTTCAATAGCTTTGATAAACAATTAAAATTCACTAGTGAGACAGAAATAGATGGAAAATTACCTTTTCTTGATATCTTAGTTATCAGAGGTACAAACAACGTTTTAATGTTTGACTATTATACTAAACCTACCAATTCAGGTAGATATTTGAATTTTCTTTCCAACCATTCATTAAAACATAAATTCAACACCGTCAATGCCATGAAATATCGTATCGAAAAGATTTCTGATCCCCAATTTTCAAATAAAAATAAAAGAATTCTTTTCAATACCTTATTAAACAATGGTTACCCCAAACAATTTTTACGTAAACTCATCTACACCAACACTTTGAATATAAACAATAGCTTCCATAATAATATTAACAATAATTTATCTCAAAATATTAATAACAATAACCAAGACAATGTCAATTTCAACAATTCCAATAACAATAATAACAACAACAATAACTTACCACCCAACAACATTAACAATTTAAATACCACCATATACAAAACACTCCCATTTATTCGAGGTTTAGCTCCGTTAATAGTAAGAGTTCTTAAACAACCTAATATTGCCATTGCATTCGAGTACAACAGTACAATTGACAACCTATTTACTAGAATAAAGAACCCTACCCCTAAATTATTAAACAGTAACTTAATTTACAAGATCGTCTGTAGCTGTCAGGCATCCTACATTGGTCAAACTTCCCAATGGTTGAGGAATCGTCTGACACAACATAGAAGTGACTGCAGGATCAATTCTAACAAATGTGCATTAGCTAAACATGTTTATACAACCAAACATACTCCGGCATATGATGAAATTAAAATATTAGACAAAGAATCCAATTACAAAACCAGACTCTTTCTAGAATCGTACTATAAACAAAGAAGATCAATGTTTGAATAATAAACAAGATTTAGAAGACACACACAGATTTTATTCTACTCTATGCAATTTAAATCACTTTAAATCTAATGCGCTTCATTAAGAGCTTCCTTTTATAATAATCACATAAACATTAAATCTAAATCATCTACTTCAACCATATTAATCTTCCAACATATTAGTTTTTAAGGCTCAATTTGTTACTAGATCTACATCCTATTTACTACTAAATGAATTTTATTAATAATTTTTGATCAACGTAATCATATGTTAATTTTAAATTTTGACAATTTTGCTATTTTTCAAATTTGACAAATAAGGGTTTTATACAGTAAGGAACTTATCTATTATATTATGTTAGTTTTATATTACAACTCTTCTAATTGTAGATGCTTTTGACAAAGGCAAAAAGTTTTGCCGAAACGTTAAGCAGAAGAAATTAAATTTTGAATTTTGCATAAACTAGTATTATTTGGACTTCATACCCAGTATACTACCATCTTGTTACCAAAATATATATATATATATATATATATATATATATATATTGATATATTGAATCTAATAGGAATTATTAGAAATTGTTAAGTAAAGTATAAGTCCATTGCAACATTGTAATACAAGGATAACCCAGAGAGGTTATCGACAGTTCATGAGAACGGACATGCAACTTTGCATCCGTGAGGGCAGTGATACTGCAGGTGGCAGGTCACATGCGGTTAACATACCGCAATTACTTAGAATTAAGTTGTTACATTGTAATAAAGTGTACAATTAAGAGAAACGCAGACATGAGATCTGCAAGTTCCCACAGCCGTGTGAGGGGCAGGTTATTATAAAAAGCCAGGGAGCTCAATGCCCGGCAGTCAGTCTTCGAACTCCATACTTCGTTGTTCAAGCTACTCACTAGTACAATAATAATTTTTTTATTTATTATGTACAAGTTATTCTAAATTTCATATTAAAAATTTGTTAAGTGTTTAAGTTGTTTTTTAAAAACACAGCTCCAAAAGCCCGAACCTTAACTGGCGCAGTCGTAACGGATGTCAAAAGGGCACTAAGAATCCAAAAATCGGAAGATTGGTGACCAAGAATTTGAATTCGCAATTTTGACAGAACCCAAACCAAGTTGGAGGAAGAACAAAAATAGTCTAAATCCAACAAACAAACCAAGGTGGACAAGATACAGCATCGATCGAGCTCACCAAAGAAACAGATGAAATTAATGTAAGTTCATTTCCCTTTTATACCTTTTAAACCAGAAACTATAATTGATATATGCTAGTATTATTATTTTATTATTGATTACCATTGATTATTATTGTTCTATGAATTTTATTTTATGCCAATATTGTTTTGAAAATTGTTACAAAGAGAATTATTTTCAAAAAAAAACGGGACTGTATAACATTTTATGAGAAAGTAAAAGAGATTTTCTTTTAAAAAGCAAATGAGAATTGATATTAAAAGATTCTTACCACAATTATTAGAACGAACTGAAAAATAATCCAAAAATAACTGACGCACATCCACTAACACCAAAATAAGAACCATTAACTAGCGCGATTCAAACGCACGTTTTAATCCGGTAAACTAAAAGACGAAAAGCAAATTAATTTCAAAGCTAATTCGAACAAGCAGTTACGGAACGATTATTTAAACCATTGACCTTATAAATTATAGCAAAACACTCTGCTACGGTAACCTAAAACCACCTAAGATAATCAAAGTCCGCGGAAGAAGCATCCTTATTACACACTTAAAAACCTCGGAGAATTTCAATAACTTTCAACAACGCAATTTGCATCATAAGTAATAAATCCATCACGACATAATAAAAGCAACGTAGTTTTGCATTAATACCCACAAGTAATTAATCCATAAAAGCGCGTAAAATTGCAACTATCTTTAATTAAAATTAATCAGCATTTATAAAGTGCATTATTCCAGTACAAATACAGAATAACGGAAAGATTCAATTACAAATCATCACCGACATATCTAAAAATAACTAGACGTATCATTTATGCAAGCATTCAACGAGTACCAAAGTAAAGTGTTTGATTCCTATTAACACCTGTAAGTGTTAATTACCTCAACAAGTATAGTCATATGTACGCAATTATTACAAAGTAACAAAGACTGCATCTTTTAGTATTTAATTGCAACAATAGAGTGCAGAAGTAGTTGACCTGCAAGTCATAATTAGAATTCAAAACAGACGAACTGTACGTTTATGCAACTCAACCCACGGAAAGAGTATTAATTACAAATTAACAGAATTAAACTTACACAAAGCTAAATGAGAACAAATCCATCCATTTCAGATTTTTCAGAAAGCAGAAGCAGGCAAATTCAAGACTACGGTAATTAATTCAACATTATCGAGTATAAATCTCACAAGTACATTACCGCACTGTTTAACTAAATACAAATAACAGCGACTACGATTCTAAAAATAACCAGACGCAGTCTAAACGTAAAATTAACAAATCAAAACCAAAATAATGCTGCAAATAGCAAAATAAATCTCAATCTTTACAAAATTTGAATTTACCCAACATAAACTGAAAATCAATAAATCCAAACTAAAAATAACGCTGAAAATAGCAAAAAAAATCTCAATCTTTACCAAATTTGAATTTACCCAATCTAAACTGAAAATTAACAAATCCAAACTAAAAATAACGCTGAAAATAGCAAAATAAATCTCAATCTTTACAAAATTTGAATTTACCTAACCTAAATGAAAAATTAATAAACCCAAACCAAAATTAACATTTCAAATAGGAAAATCATCCCCAATTTTTACAGATTTCGAATTTATCCAATCCAAACGGATAATTAATACATCCAAAGCATAATTAACGTCACCAATAGCAAAATGAACCCCAATTTTTACAAAATTCGAAATTATCCAATCTAAAAGAAAAATTAATAAAATCAAACCAAAAATAACGTTACCAATAGAAAATCCACTCCAATTTTTGCAAAATTCGAAATTATCCAAACTAAACGGAAAATTAATACATCCCAAGCATAATTAACGCTACAAATAGCAAAACCAACCCCAATTTTTACAAAATTTGAAATTTCACAACCCAAACGGAAATTTAATAAATCCGAAGCAAAAATAACAATACACATAGCGAAATAAACCCCAATTCAAAAAAAATATTTTTTTTTGAAAATACCCATAATCGAAAACAACCCTTAACCAAAATGAGTAGCACAGACATGCGACTCTATTTAGAGACAATACAGATATTTGATGGCACGGAAGCACATCTTGTTAATTTCATTGGAGCAGCCGAAATGTTCCTAAAAACCTTCTACAAACCCGGAGATAACAAAAGCAATTCATTGCTTATACGCTTGATAATAAGTAACCTAACCGGAAGGGCACTAACCTTAATCGCCAGTAGGGACGATTTACAAGAATGGCAGGAGTTTAAACAGCTACTAATTGCATATTTTGGAGACCAACGTAACATAAAAAGCCTGGTACGAGACCTAATAAACCTTAGAATGGAACACAAAAAATCCCCCTACCAATTCGGAATGAAATGCCAAGACGTGAGAAGTTTAATACTAACAAAATTAAAAATCGAAGAACCCGATCAAAACGTTAGACATTTAAAAACAAAAATGTATGACGAAATGACACTGGACACATATATAAACGCTTTACCAGAACGATTATCGGATAAAATCAGATTCCAACGACCCCAAAATCTAGAGGATGCTATGAACCTAGTAATAGAAGAAGAAAATGTAATGTATTACCGCAACAGACTATACAACCCCAACGCGAATAAAAGCTATTCACCAATAAACACCATACAAGCCACAAGACAAACAATCCCTCAACAAAAATTCACACCCTTTAACGCACAAACAAATCAACCGCGAAACTTACGAGGAGTACAACGACAAAAACTCGAATACAAATTTTCAAATGGACCCATTCATAGACAACCAAACTTAATAAACTTAAATAACATAAATCACTTAGTATTACCATACATAGAAATACCCCATGCCAAATTCAAACTATTAATCGACACCGGATCCTCAGAAACATTAATTAGCCCCAGAACCGTACAAAAACAATATTTAGATTATGTAGAAAGAGAACCATTTAAAATTAAAACAGCCCATCAAACAACACTACACCAATTCGTAGCCAATATACCCTTACCGAGAACATTTAATGTTAAAATGAAACATAAATTTTGTGTATTCGAATTTAACGACAAATATGACGGATTAATCGGAATGGACCTTCTAAGAAAATTAGGAGCCAACATCGACATTAAAAATCGCTTATTAAGGACGAAATACGGAAAAATCCCAATTAAATTTCAAAACATACAAATTGAACAAAAATACACAATAGAACCCCGAACGGAAAGAAAAATAAAAATCCCAGTAAAATCTAACAAAAATTTAGGAATAATAAATCATATGACATTTCAACAAGGAGTAGAAACCCCAACTGCCTTAGTGCAAATAAAATATAATTATGCAACCACAACAATATTAAATTCAAACGACTATCCCGTAGAATTATCATTGACAGACCCAATTAACGTAGAAGAACTAAATTTTAACGAAATGGAAATAGACGAAAATTTGGAAAACGATTACAACCCAATAGAACATGACGAAATGTTAAGAGAAAATTTAAATAACATCCGCTTTAACACCGACATCAATCAAGAAGAAGAAAGAGCAATTAAAAACTTATGTTTTGAATACCGCGACATATTCCATTGCGAAGGAATACCATTAACATTCACCAACACAGTAAAACATAATATCGAGTTAACAGACAATAAGCCAATCTTTACAAAAGCATATAGACTACCTCATGCAAGCCAAGAAGAAGCTGACAGACAAGTAGCAGACTTATTAGAACAAGACATAATCCAGCACTCCAACTCACCATGGAGCAGCCCCGTGTTAATAGTACCTAAGAAATTAGACGCAACCGGAAAGAGAAAGTACAGAATGGTAATAGACTATAGAAAGTTAAATGAAAAACGGTAGATGACAAATATCCACTACCAAATATAACCGAAATTTTAGACAAATTAGGCAAATGCCAATATTTTTCAACATTAGACCTAGCATCAGGATACCATCAGGTAGAGATGGAAGAAAAAGATATATCAAAAACAGCCTTCAGCACAACTAGAGGACATTACGAGTACATACGAATGCCATTTGGATTAAAGAACGCACCCGCTACTTGCCAAAGAGTCATGGACAATATACTACGAGGAATACACAATGAAAAATGCCTTGTATACCTTGACGACAACATAGTTTATTCCACATCATTGGTAGAACACATAGAAAGATTGAAAGAAGTATTCGAAAGACTTAGACAAGCACATTTCAAAGTACAATTAGACAAAAGTGAATTTTTACAAAAGAAGTATCATTTTAGGACATGTAATAACACCCAAGGAGTAATGCCAAATCCAGACAAAACAAATGCAGTTCTAAATTACCCATTACCAAAAACAACCAAAGAAATTAAAGGATTTCTAGGACTTAGTGGTTACTACCGCAAATTCATTAAAGGTTACGCTCAGATAACCAAACCCCCTGACAAATTGTTTAAAAAAGGGAAACAAAATTGAACACACCCCGGAATTTATTAAAACCGTAGACAAAATTAAAAACATATTAACGAATCACCTGTATTAGAATACCCAGACTTTACAAAACCATTTATACTGACGACAGACGCATCGAATGTAGCATTAGGCGCAGTATTGAGCCAAGGAAAAGTAGGTAGCGATAAACCCATCAGCTACGCATCCAGAACCCTAAATGAAACCTAACAGAAATATAGTACCATAGAAAAGGAATTATTAGCCATAATTTGGGCAACAAAATATTTTAGACCTTACTAATACGGAAGAAAATTTTACATATACACCGATCATAGACCACTAGTATGGCTATGCAAACTGAAAGAACCGAATTCAAAATTACAACGATGGAGAATCAGACTCGAAGAGTACGATTACGAAATTATATAAAAAAAAGGAATTTATAACAACAACGCAGACGCTTTAAGTAGAATCCAACTCAATGCATTAGAAACGGATCCATTATAGGAAATGTAGACGAAGCAGAAATAAGGGAAGATCCAGACGAGATCGACACGATACATTCGACACAAAACGAAGAACCTAAAAACGTGATTAAAATTTTAAACGAAGCAATCGATATGAAACCCAACCAATTTATAATAACCGAAGTTTTAAATAACCCCAATCCAGTAAAATATACAAAAGTAGATAACAAAAAGATATACCAAATTCAAATAACTAAAGATGACAACGAGGAACAAATAATTAAAATTCTAAAAGAATACACCCCCGAGAAAAAACGATTTTATTTTTATTTCAACACCGAACATTTATACCAAAGATTTTCAGAATTATACGTTAAACTAATCAATAACTCTGGCCCTGAACTCATCAGATGTACTAGAAAATTAATAACGTTAGACGACCCTGACAAAATAGACGATGTAATTAGGAATCAACACGAAGGAAAAACCAACCATCGTAGAATTAAACAAACAATAAAGCAACTTGTAAGACGTTATTATTTTAAAGACATGAAGGAATTGACCACAGATTTCATTAACCAATGTGAACCATGTGACAAAGCGAAATACGATAGGAAACCCCCAAAGACACCCTTAATGTTAACCAAAACACCCGACAAACCATTTCAAAAACTACATGCCGATACTCTAGTAGTTGAAGCGCAAAACTATCTAACAATTGTAGACGCATTCACAAAAATAGGCCAAGCAATACCAATCACATCCAAAAATAGCATCGACGTGACCCAAGAATTTTTACAATATTTCACATTTTACGGAACACCCGAATCAATAACTCTAGACAATGGTAGCGAATTTAAAAATGAGACAATACAAAACACTTTAGAACTACACAAAATAAAAATTCATTTCATAACGGAAAACCACCCTGAATCAAACGGACTAATTGACGATTACATTTAACCCCGTTAGAACAAATTCGATTATTAAGAATAAATTATAAAAAGGAACATATAACCAATTTAATGTCATACGCACTGATTGCCTATAATAACACAATTCACTCATCAACAAATTTTACACCCTTAGAACTAACATTAGGACATTCAGATTCACGAAATCCCTATGACATACACTACAATAAAGAAGTATATCAACAATATGCAAAAGACCACAAAGAAAAACTAAAAATAACTTACGACAAGGTAAAAGTTAAATTAGATAACGATAAGGAACGTATCACCACTGCCCGAAACAAAATTACCGACGCAAATAAATTCTCAGTAGGACAAACCGTGTATGAGAAAAACTTTCAAAGCAAGCGACATAAAACGGCACCCAGAAATTTAGGACCATTTAAAATTAAGAAAATATCAGATAAAGACATAGCAGTAGTAGACAACGGTAAAGTAACAACGTACATTCATTTGAAAAACCTAAGACACCCTGTAATTTCAGATGGACAATCATCACCTTTACCGTCAACCTCCGCCCAGGTAGAACGGACACCCCAATAATAATAAATAAAGAACAACCCCGGTATACTACCAATTAAACCCTTACTTTAATGCAACAAATTTTAGCAACATTAAGAATAACGAAATAATATTTTTAATAGAAATCCCGATAGTAGAAAGTAACAATTATAATTATTATCATTTATTTGCTTTTCCAACAAAAGTTACTAGCACATACCAAGTAATCATATCCAAAACCAAATTCCTATCTCTAAATGAACTGAGATATGGTTATACTAACGAAAAATGTACTGAAGTAACACCAAACCAATATTTATGTCAAACGATGACGACAACAACCATTCAAGAAGACAGCCCTTGTGAAGTACAACTATTAAAATTCTCAAATCATTACGAAAACTATGAAGCCAAACAAGTGCAAATAACTAACATGAAAATTCAAAAAATTTACAGAAAACAAATGGATAGCCATTTTCCCAACAGAAGTAATAGCAAGCATCCACTGCAACCAAGATGAAAATAACCACGCATTAATCGGAAGCAAACTAATTACCCTCAAAGAAGACTGTTATGTGAAATTGAAAGACGAAGTAATCAGAGTTTATCAAGATCCCATAGCAACAAAGAAACTTGCAAACCTACCGGAACTACAGTTCAAGATAGAACAAGAAGACGAAGAAATAATCAAGAAACCTATGAAGCTAGAGCATCTAGACTTAGACGACTTAAACCACGCCGTGAAATTAGTGGAAAGTTACAAAGAACAATTAAGTGAACTCAAAACGCCAAAGTTACATTATAATAATATAAGTGTTTGGACAATTGTATTGATCATTTTAATAATTTTTGTAATCATATATGTATTTTACAAAATGTACCTTAGATATAAGAATGAAGGAAACAGTTCTAGATTTAAGGAAACAAAGAAAAATAAAGAAACGATAAGTATACCCTTAGAAACAATTAAATTTTAAATGAATTTGAATAATGAGTTTTATGTATTTAAAAATTAAGTAAAACCTTAATTTTTCATTTACGGTGGGAGGAGTTATGTATCCCCTAATTATATATATATATATATATATATATATATATATATATTGATATATTGAATCTAATAGGAATTATTAGAAATTGTTAAGTAAAGTATAAGTCCATTGCAACATTGTAATACAAGGATAACCCAGAGAGGTTATCGACAGTTCATGAGAACGGAATGTAACTTTGCATCCGTGAGGGCAGTGATACTGCAGGTGGCAGGTCACAGGCGGTTAACATACCGCAATTACTTAGAATTAAGTTGCTACATTGTAATAAAGTGTACAATTAAGAGAAACGCAGACATGAGATCTGCAAGTTCCCACAGCCGTGTGAGGGGCAGGTTATTATAAAAAGCCCGGGAGCTCAATGCCCGGCAGTCAGTCTTCGAACTCCATACTTCGTTGTTCAAGCTACTCACTAGTACAATAATTATTTTTTTATTTATTATGTACAGGTTGTTCTAAATTTCATATTAAAAATTTGTTAAGTGTTTAAGTTGTTTTTTAAAAACACAGCTCCAAAGGCCCGAACCTTAACTCGTGTTGACGAAGGAATATTTCTGGAAGTCGAAGATGGTTATACAAAATTTGCAAAAATAGTATTTTCGATTAAGTATTTCGCGTAAAGAGGGGCCTGTTGTTATTGTATAAATACGGGAAGAAATTTAATAGGGCTCTCTTTAATTTCGCATCGCTTAACGACGTATAAATAATCAACCGACGAGGCTTGTGAGTATTGAAAATTAGTAAAATTCAGTAAAATAGTATTAGATTAATTGTGGCCTTTAAAATGAGTAGCGCGAATAGTGGCGAGTAATTTAAATTTAACTGAAGTCTACGAATACTTTAACAAGCTCGTAAATTAATAAAACAGTAGTAAACAAGTGTAATATAAATAGATTTGGATGTTGGAATTGATAGTGAATGGGCAGCACAAGCTCAACTTAGATTGTGTTTTCATCTATAAATAGCTGGCGGAGCAGCGCGCATAATCACTAAGCCGAGGGGTTTAGGTATAAAAAGGCATCTTCAACGGAGATGGAATTTTGAAGCTTTTCCAGGTAACGCATTTGAATTTCCTGTTTTTGTTTTGATAAACTGTTGAAATTATTTGTGAGGTGTGAGTGAATTTTGATGGTTATTTTGGTAATTTAACGTATTGAAAGAGATACGCATAACTGACTATTATTAAGGTATTTGGAATATGAAAGGTGTACGTAAAGCTTATTAAATTTCTTGATGAAATTAAATTTAATTGTTAAGAGTACATGGTTTTTTTTGAAGTTTGTAGTAATAGTATGCAAAGTGGAAAGCATACATTAATATACTGGGTTATCATGAGCTCACCATACTCCAGTGTGTAGTAATAAACAAAGATAAGGTATTATTTGGGGCCCATTTACTCCCGTTGCATTAAATGTGTTTAAAAATACAATTTTAAAAACAAGGACTTTACAAAGATAGTATTTTGTAAGTGTAACTAGAGCACCGAACTGTACATAACTATGAATTATTGTTTGTAAATAGCGGTAAATAAACATTGTATGATTGTTGTATTAATTTGTGATTTTATTGAATGGTGTGTGAATGGTTAAGAGAATGATAGTAAATTTAGATATGCGAGAAGAGGCACAGCTGAGCTAGCCAGGGAAGCTGCTGAAGGAGATTAATTTGATGAAGCAGAATCCGGGTAAGAAAATTTTTGTGAAAATTTTATATTTTTGAAAATTAGATTGTTTTAAAAACTGGCGAGGTCCAACGCTAAGTTTCACGGTAATGTACGACGGCCCAACGTTGGGGCTCAAATGTTTTTTTAGTAAGTTCCACGAATATATATATATATATATATATATATTGCCGTGGATTGGGGGAATAAACTTTGGATTACTCGCTTCGGCTCCTAAAAATCATTCAAGCCCTACGAATTGGGCCGTCAT
>JARFIW010001619.1:60000-238035 GCA_036346225.1 Platerodrilus igneus
CGGCGTAGGTCGTGGTTCAAACTCATAACTAAAACCTTGCTTGTACTTACCAATTATGCAATATGAAGAAAAATCATCAATTTATAATAAACATGGGCGCCAATCAGCGGAAAGGCACTGATACCTAATAAAAGTAATCATGAAATAAACTTCATAGTTTAGAAAAAAGAAATAACATTTTATTATGCCATCGACTGTCAGGAAAAGCATATATAAACAAATATATAAACAGTCTTGACTCGAAATGAGATAAGGCCTACAGGGCCCACTATTCCGACATAAAATAAACGTGTACCTAACCTTAGCCTAACTATGTTTAACTTAATACCTTTAATTAATTTAGCAAAAGCACTAATAAGATTGCATATCCTATTTTAATTGTTTACAGATTACTTGTTTTACAAGCAACTATGCTAATTGATAAAACAGAACTAAAAATTCCAAATAGACGCAATACCACACCTTATCAAATGTCTGCATCAGCGTTTAATACAAAAAGTACAAGAATCTATTTTAAAATTATACTAATAAAATTAATATTGTGCACAGATGCAATATATTACAAAAAAGTATTTGTAAGTATAGTATAAAAGCGAAACGTTATTTATACAAATATATTAATGCTGTACATCTTGTGTTAAACCATTTCTTACTTTTACAAAGAAAAACAACAATGAAAAGTCTTTGTAACCAACCATTTGTAAATATTCATAACACAAACAACAAAATAACTTCGCGGGAAACGTTGTTCATAAAGAAGTAACAATTATTTGACAGGCCCGATAATGTATGTACACCGGAACCCAGAATTAATACTCAGGTTAACTCGTTACAATTCAATAATTGTCTACATAAATCGATGTAGTATCAGGAGGAAATTTATATCAAAGTGTTACTTGCATTATTAAAAATAAATGTCCTTTCAAACAAAATAAGTACTTACGTGTTCTAAGCACACACATAAACACGTCTTTCCCCAAAGACACACAAAAAAAAAGCCGAGAATCATTGCTGTTTCTTTACATCTGCAACCACATTCCTGCAAAAACCCCAATGAATTCGTCCGGTCCTGCGGCCATAGGCCGCACCATATGTTTAAATACCAGAAACTAAACCCTCTCACTCCATTGTATTGTAAATATTATGCGATCTCAGGTACCGTAGATGTAAAACGAAAGCTTTTTAAAATATAGAAGCATTTGCTTGTATGAGATTATTCCACCACGGTTCGTGAAATATACAATTTTATGCTCAACAAAGCGATTAAAAATCGGATTGTTACACACCCCCCCCCACAAAAGTTGAAATTGCGGGAAGAAATTTCAACACTAGACACATTTTGAACTTGAAATACGTTAAAGTCACCAAGTCAATATTAAACACCATACCCGACACCAATTATCGAAACTCTAAAACAAAATGAATTGCTACAACCTCAGGCAATAAGAAAAGGAATAACTGTTAGAGGAAATAGGAAAATAAAGATAGGAATATTCTTTTGTTGTTAAAGAGAAAACAAAACAAAGCTCTCTTCAATCTCCAACAAATTAAAATGGTTCACACACTTAAGTGATTAAAGGTAACTTGAAAAACTATTAGCTCCAGCAACTATCGAAACAATAGTTACAAATCCAACTCTTGAAGCTAAGTTCCTAAGTATTAAAACTTAATAATCGGCAAATATCTACTTTAGAAGCCAAGCTTCTATTAAATAAAATGCGCAGTCTAAACTGCAACTACAGAATTTGAATAAGCGAAAGTGAATGGAGTGATCAGTTCCAACACCAACGAAACTCAAATCCAATAACCCACAAAATATACAAAAAAATAGACTTCTAAGCGAAATCCAAAAATAAGTGTATGGACCAACGTCCACAACAACCTCTGCACCAGCAAAAGCAGAAATAAAATGTGAATACTAGTGAATGCACAAGGCTTAAATCCAACATCTTGAATTCAACTTAACAACTGAGAACTGGGGATAAAGGTAATAAGGAAAATATTTAATGTGGCTTTAAATCTTTAACATGAAAAATACCCAACGGTTTATCATCCACCGTCGCTAAGCGGTAAGTCGTAGTACCAACAACCTCAATTATCTTAGCTTCCAAATATTTAGGAGCTAATTTTTTATTAAATGATTTAGTAGCATCCGACAGAACAAAATTCTTTCTCCAAACAAGATCACCAACATTAAACTTCAAAGGTCTTCGTCTTAGATTATATGAACGGGTATTGCGCTCATACGCCAAATGAAGATTTCTTTTTACCTCCCTAAAAATTGGAGATAGTTCATTCATGTCTCGAACTAACTGTTCTCGATTTTCTAAAAGCAACTCATCCTCTTTGAAATTCTTTAACCGACCAAAAAAATCTCCAGAAATAGGAACGGTACGGCCAAAAGCCAAAAATGATGGTGAAAATTTTGTTGATTCGTGAACAGCGTTTCGGAGGGCGTGTCCTATTTTATGGATTTCAACATCCCATTCCTGTGCAATTCCCTTCATATGCAATCGTCCAATAGTCTCCTACAAAAATATGTTGCACTTTTGACGTTAAACCCATATTTTACGTTTATTAGAATTTATTTCTATCGATATTCTTGAACCAAAACAAATATTTAAAGATTTTACGAACAGGAACAGCTGTATTGCCGACGGTTAAACGATTTAAATTGCGCAGTAATTCCAAATAAATAACTGTATAACCATCACACCAATAAAACCAAATAGTGTATGAAAAAGCAAAATTTTTGAATAAAACTGTTCTGAGGGTAAAATTAGACGCTTACAGTATATTTAGCAAGCGCCCACACAATAAATATCAAGTTTTAACGTACGATTTATATTAATAAGATAAAAAGCACCAACCTTTGTAGAATTAATAGAATTAAATTTTCTATTTAAAAAATAATATCATATTAAAATACATCTGAAATTTAAGCTGCTTCATGACGATAACGACGCTATGATAAATGATTTAGCATGACATAATTACTTCTATACATTACATACTGCTATTTATAGAACATAAGGATGCATACATTGTTTTAATTTAGCGGCGTATCGGATACACAAAGTACAGCGATATAATATATAGTATTAAAACGGACGCAGCATTTTTAGAATGATTTACGTTCGAATTTGCCAGCCTGTAAAAACCAAACGATTAAATGTAGAAGTAGAATGTCTCATTACTCATATCTCACTCTCTCTTAAGGTATTATTTCTAAGTTTCATCTTTGTTACTTGTAAGAGTTACTGACAACATTGCTGGAAGTTAAACTGATAGTAATCTTATTGTAAAATGAAAGGAGATATACAACGGACGCGACAATAAATGCCTTTGAAAGGGTTCTAGAATGATAGGGAAATATAAAATAGTGTATATCGATATATTTCACTATTTTAAAATTTTTTTGTGATTTTGGGCTTCTTCAACAAGCAAGTAACAATATATTCTATATATATAAACATCTATTTCCGCTATTTCTGGGGGACGCCAAAATGTATCAATTTTGTAAGGATGCAAAATTGCTAGTAGGATGTATATATATATATATATATATATATATATATATATATATATAAATTATACTGTCAAAAGGGGTGGGCTTATAAAATGTTTCAATAGGGCTTTGAAACGATTTGCTATAATGGGGGTATAGTTGGGTTTGTTAGGGTATTTTCTTTCAGGTATTTTGGTTTAAAAATTGACAACTATTCCACGTTTATAAATTTATAAAGCTTTTGAAACTGCATTGCATTCAACAACGTATACCGGCCATAGACCAGGCATTGTATACGTATTTTAATTGTTATGGTTGCACGTATATGAAATTTAATTTGGAGTTAGCGTTTTCAGAACCATTTGAATGTAAAAACAAATATCAAAATTGCTTAGTATACTGCACGCTTTTAAAATCTTAAGGAGTTAAGTGATACTCCTGAAAAATTTGTAAATGGAGTTCAGTTTGAATATGTTTGTAACAATTAAAGATTGGTTATGTAATGACAGGACGTTTACCGAATAAGACATAAATGTCTGTTACGTACAATTTAAAAGCTGAACCATCAAAGTTTGTTAGCTATTTTCAATATTGTAAAAAGTTCAATATACATAAATCGCTGGATTATCAAACCATCTAGAAAATGAATGTATCTAGAGAAAAGAACTGTATTATTAATCAATTATTAATAATTATAAATTGCATAGTGTGCGTAGAGATAGTTGTTATGGTAACGGAAACAAAGGAAGACGGATTTTATTTATAAAGGAGTTCAAATTTATATTACTGAAAAATAGACGTGTTTTTGTACTGTTCTGAGTTTTATTTCATTTAAAAAGTTACGAGTAAATTTTGAAAGTCAAGTTGTACCTGGAGATAGCAAATAGTAGCAGTTTTGTGGCGAATAAAAATTAATTAAAAGAGGGAGTGCTGGTCTGTATTATTATCGTTTTGAAGAAGAAAGAATAGTGGAATTGGAGTGATCTGAGTATTTGTATAACATAGAATTTGTAGAAATATTAGTAGTTTTATAGTCCGGAGATTACCAGTTGCTCGAGTTACTTATTTTTTCAGGAGGTGCCTGAAGTTGGTCACTTGGCTTCAGGACGGCTGGAAGGCGGCGCTTGTATCTGGATTCCAGGTATTAGTATTTAATATCTACGCAGTGCTTTAATCAAATTTATAAAAGTGGAACTAGTGTTTGGGGATACTTTTGGCTTTTAAAATTATTTTGAAAACTCCTTGGATATTTGTTTGGGTGTCTAGTTGAGAGGTGTTTGCCTAGGACGGACTCACCCTAGGTAGATTCTGCTACGTGTTTGACGGCCCTGTAAAATATTTAAGTGCTGCTGCCGTGTTAAATATTTAAAGATAAATTGTGTGGCATAACTCAACAAGGCTCTAAAATAAGACAAGGAGTGACAGATAGATATATTACGCCTATCACTAATAAGGTAGGATCACAGTATATATAATAATATATATATATATATATATATATATATATATATGTATATATAAATATATTATATAAATGTGATGATATATAATATATAATATATATAATATATCGTCATATTTATACAAGGTCATTATCTCTAAACTATATTATATATATATATATATATATATATATATATATATATATGTTGTTTTAATTGACTGACTAACATAAAACATTTTTAGACTTATGATTAAGGCACAAAATGATTGCCGAAACGTCAAGTAATATAACAATTTTACTTTATTAATTATTTATTTTTGACCTACAATATCCTGATAACTGAATTTATACTCTTTTCCAACTAGTGAATATTAGGTCACTAAAGTGTGGGGTTCATATATATATATATATATATATATATATATATATATATTTGAGGTTTTATGGACGTTGCCTGCTTCATCAATTTTTCAGGTATTGTTCCGCATAGTTGGCTGGCTCTGAAGTAAACCGCTGTCAATTCGTTGACGTTTCGG
This sequence comes from Platerodrilus igneus, assembly GCA_036346225.1. NCBI lineage: Eukaryota > Metazoa > Arthropoda > Insecta > Coleoptera > Lycidae > Platerodrilus > Platerodrilus igneus. The sequence continues at coordinate 65,489 of JARFIW010001619.1, forward strand.
CAAAATCTCATCTGCCATCTTCAGGCTCTGTAGGTTGAGCTGCTCAATCTACAGAGCCTGAAGATGGCAGATGTGATTGTGCCGAAACGTCACCAAATTGACAGTGGTCCACTTCAAAACCAGCCAGTTATGCAGAATAATACAAGGAAAATTTATATATATATATATATATATATATATATATATATATATTATATATATATATATATATATATTGCTGTGAAACCTCCACTATCCGGGTACTCCGCTTTTCGAATCGAGCCCCACAGATTGGGCGTCAAGAATGCTGTGAAACCTCTTGAATTACCTGGTCTGTTGATTTTCTTCTGTTAATCGCCTCGGCTGCTCCTCTAGATAGCTTTCATCCTCATACATAAAAAAAACAAACACATTCCTACCACAAACATCAACGTTAACTCTATTTACATCAATATTCAGAATACATTAAATTTTCAAATTAAATTTCAGCATAAAATTCAGTTTTAAAAGAATTTCAAGATTAATTTTATTATCATTTTAATGTGCATCCAGAATTAAAGTCCTTGTTGGATGCCTACTAATTAATATAACAATATATGCAGAGTAAAAGGAGCATCTACCACCCTTTACGTTAATTAACCAGGTTCGTCTAATTGAGCTCAAAGACATACCTAAAATTTCATCATAATCCAGAACATCAATACTAAATACCCCTTTCTACTTAAACAAGCAAATTTCATCTTAACATTAAAATTTTATGGTTAGTACAATTTCACTAATGTCCATTTAAAGTAAATCAATTATAAAGTAATTCAACACACACAAAAATGTCAAACTAAATATCATAATTTACCTGAAGGTTACTGTCCTCGTAGCTTCAATGTACATCGTCCCTTTAGTTAATCACACCATTCCAACAGAATTATATTTACGGCTTCTAATTCTCAACGCTTTTAAAATTTTCTCCATCACCATTTATTTAAAGTTGTTTCTGGGCTTTTCCGGAACTCATCTGTGTATATCTGACCCTTGTTTCGTGGATCCAGACACGTATTTGAACCATTTAATTATTAACACCCCCGAAAAATAGCAAAGAAATTCATGCGTCTTTCACCAATATACGCCAAAACTGCCTACTTTTGTGTATACATTTGTCGTTGTAAATTTTGCTAATTGGTACAGTGATACTAAATTTTATTACCTTGTATCTAAGTGCACTGAAGTACATTCATGTTAGCACGTACATAACAAACTATTTTGAATCACTAAAATATACGAGAAAACTTTAAATTATTTTATCAAACTAAAATGCACTGTTTAACATCTTCAATCAAGTCGCGGATGTAAGAGCTTTTAACGCATCAAATAGTCAAAAGTCTAAGAGGCCGAAACTCATATTACCCCCTCTATATATAGCGAATAGCCGGCACGTCGGTCTGTTCCCCAAAACAGACAATTCTTAAGAATTTCTCATTCTATGTTCCCAGTCCGTCGCTCGCGCGTCGGTTTTTACGAATTTTTCACTCGCCCCATTTAAATCTCAGAAATTCTCACACGGCACGCAAACATGTCCGAGAAAAACTAATTAATTTTGTACAGAAATTGTTGTTTCTACCTCTGATATTTGCATCCTGTTTTCAACCAATTGTGACCCTCGTGACGTTGCTTAAATCACGCCTTTTACTATATGTGTCTTTGCTTGACGCATTTTCTCTTTCCTTTTCTAACCTGTTCGTATTGGTGCAAATTGATATTCTTTATTATCGATTATATTCCAGTCCATGTGGACTATCTGGGTTAAATAACCCCGTATCGCACATTCTCGTGAATATTAAGCCCCGGTTTCTCTAAGATTCTTTGAAACCATTTGTTATCTACACAATTTTCGCCGTACGTGATATTTAAACTACGCTGGTGTTCAAAATAATATTAATTCTCAGAGCTTTATTTTTTGGTATTATAATTTTGGATTTTCACAGACTTTTATGCTTATTATTAATAATGGTTTAATTAACTCCAATTAAAATTGACTTCTATCCTTTCATTTTAGTGAATCCTAACTAAATATTAATTATTATCTGTACGCTTTGTCTACTACTTGTTACTTAAAATAGGGTTAATTAATATAAATTTTGCACGTAATTTCCATTTGTTTCTTTATTAGGAATAATTAAATTACACGCAGAGCTTTTTAATACTGTTTCTTTTGATATAAAGCGTCTTGTACATAATTTAAATTTCTTATTTTTACTGAAACGACCGCATTTATTTATGCTTCAAGGTTTTAATAAAGCGTATTATTTAATAAAATTCCTTATACACGGTAATTAAAATTATTTGATGTGATTATTTAATTTTCTACCCTGGTCTAAATATGAGTAATATATATATATATATATATATATATATATATATATACTTATATATATAAAAATTGTTTCTCGAACGATAAAGGATATAATTTTTTTTTGGTAGATGTAACAATCTTCGGATACAGTCGGTCGAATAAAGTTTAAATTACAAGGTCAATTTGTAATTTTATTCAACGTTTCGGTAGTTATTGCTACCCTCTTCAAAGAACTGAAAAATTGGTGCTAATGTTACACTTACTATTTACTTTGCCTAAACTTAATGTAAAATACATAAAATAGTTCACAAAATATCAGTACATAGATAATACCAAGCCAAAGTTTTATTTCTAATTTTAAATAATTGTAAATATAAAGTTAGTTTGTATAGGATTTTAAATTTTATTTGAAGAAATTTGTATTAAATTGATGAAATATTACAAATGTCAATAAAATTGATTAAATATGACAAATGTCAGGTTTATGGCGGTTATTGTAGATAAGTAAAAATATTATTAGAAACGAAATTGACTTTAGGTAAATGAATTTTTTTTCTTTTTTTAGTTAATTTATTAGGTGTGTAATAAACGTACTATGGTTATTCTCTTTGTGATTGCATTTATAGAGAATGTAATAAACTGCAGCAATGTTTTTTAAGCCATGTTTGTTATTTAAAATGTTCTGATGTTCATGTAGGTATGTTAAAGGACTCTAAGAATAATTGTTAAGTTCAGTGTTTGTTTTCGAACCGATTCTGCATTTCTTAAAATGAACTGCAACGTCTCCTAACTTATTTATGGTCATATATTTACTCTGCAACCATTCCGACTTCTTGTAACAAATATATATTCTGTGTTCCTAACTCTAGTAGCCACTTGTATTGGTTACGGCTTTGTGGTATCTACCCTTCTCATTCAGCATAATAATATCAGAAGAAAACATTTAATGGTAACAAATACTTTGGAATTGTCCTGGGGACAAAACGCCTTTAAAAAGAATTACGTTATGAACAAGTCACTTGTGTTGCCTAATTCGTAGGTGGATTGCATCCACTTTTAAAACTAAGTTAAGAAGGCGTTTGCGCAAAGTGTTTCGAGATGACGCGCAAAACAGATCAGCTGTTCTCGACGTGGAAGGTATCAAGAGGGAACTATGCCATCTTGCATGGACAGCGTTAGCGAAGCAAGTAGGTGAGAAGATGACGACACGTTTACGTGTCCTTACATGAGATTTTCCAATGCTCCACCCGAAGGTACTACATTGGCCAGGTGGCGAGTTTTTTTAACGGGAAGATTTGGAATTTTGCTGAATCTTTGCTGTTACAAGCAAGGTAGGGATCTTTAACGTGCGTGACAACACTCACACACGGGACTTCCATTTTACCTCTTATCCGAACGAGGGTGTATTTATGTGAAAAAAGCTTGCCTAACATTTTTCAAGCGCACCGTGTCGGGATTTGAACCCGGGACCTTGGGCGTAGTAGTCACACAAATACCACTACGTCACGGAGCCGGCCGTTTACGTGCCCGCTGGTGCCTTCGAATCGCAATCTAGATGAGGGGAGTTTGCGGTCGGTTTGGTTCCGGCCAAGCGACCAGAACACTGTAGGTGGTGACAACGTGGTTTCCTGCCCTCGACGTCCATTAACAGTGACATTAGAATTAATAAGTAATTCTTATGCTAAAAGAAATCTTTAAGTTTCTTAGGGCTTTAAAGAAATTATAATAAGAAGACACTTTTGTTATGAAAGAATTTGAGGCCGTTCGTAGAGCTTTTTTTAAAAAAGCGTGATGAAAAGGAGTTAGTCGTTTATTGTGGGATTTCCGTCAGCGAGGTTTTGTTAAGCAGATGAAGCCTTAAGTTTGTCGATCGGAATTCTTTTCGAAGCAACAGTTTTCTTACGTATCCAAAGTCCAGGTATTGATACCCTCATTGACATAGGGAGTCAATTCCTAGTGAGTGTTTGACTTTTTTGAGGTTATTTATGGTGCAAGTTTTGTTACTACGTCTTCTAGACTTTTGAAAATACTTATAAAGTCGTTAAATGATATCAAATTATAGGAGAGGATTAAGTTAATGATATTAAATTTTATGAATGGATTAATTTTGCATTTAAGTTCAAACATGAAAGATCGTAGAAGTAATAATATTCTAACAATCTAATATCAGAGTTATTTTCTTAAATTGTGTTAAATCGATAGGAACAAAAACATCCGGCTCCTTAAAAAGTATACGCTATTTAGATTTTTTTATATTAAATACAATAAACTAAACACAGTTGAAACATATGTAAACCAATCTAACAGATCTGTCAATTGGGAAATAAGAATTTTGTTTTAGGATAATCACTAAGGTCTCATTATGTAAAGATAAATTTATGGATTTTCGGAAATTAATTTTATTTTTTTTTAATATTGTACCTGCAACTTTATTTAAAAAAAAGGGAATTACATTAAATTACATTTTTGTTTCAGGTCTTTTTATTCTATGAGTAGTTAACTTTAATAAGATCATAATCAAGAAAATAAATTTTGAGTAAGGAAATTAGAGGAATGCTGAAGTAGTACAAAATTAAAGAAATAACGTACTTGATTTATCTTTGATATCCATTTTTAAGTAAGACACCTTTGGTGTGGTAATTCCAAGATGTTTATTTTATAAGTATGGTTGCACTCATTTGTCGAAAGACACAATTTGTGTTTTTTAATCAAAAATTATTGTGTGACATTTTCTTTCAGGGTCATCGTAATCGAAGCTGAAGTAGATACGTTCAAGAGGTTTTCAGATGTGTCGTTTTATATAACTTGTAAGTTTTGTTCGAAAACCATTGTATCCTGTGAGTTTCTGCATCTTCTTATAGGATACTTTTGTTCCTTTTATTGTCCATATAAATGCGCTGGCGCTCAATTCCCCCTTTCCTTTTACATTCCAGTTTATATTTCAGTTTACTCCACGCTCATTCTCATAGCTCACCCTTGGGGTAATACCCAGACTAAGACGCGAATATCGTGAAGATCGTGAGGCTAAGGGAAGTGATCATTATAAAGGTCACTTCGATGACGTATCGTACCAACCAACAGTAAGGTTCACTTTACTCTTTTCAAAATTTAAATAATCCTGTTATTTTGCCTCCACCCTGCATGATTCTACGCAACTATTTATTATAGATGACAAATTCTTTTAATTCATGCAGGTATAACACGGAGACATGGTTATCTGTTCCTCTGGTTAATATTTTAAATTCCTAATATCTTGTAAAGTTATGTGTAAATTGGGAACCGGATTCCACATACATTGCTATCGTAATTGTTGACAGTCCCTACTTTATAGTAGGTGTTTTTCTTTTCGTTACTTACTCTACTACATACTTTTAACTTTCGATTAGCGTTATCAAGTCCGATGAGGATAGCTAATGTAAAATTTTGGTTTACACAATAAGTTTATAAATCACTCCTAATTGTTGTTCCACTCATATATGTAATGGTTTTGTGTTTTGTCCTGCAAATGTTTCACAAAGCAATACTCGTTTTTGCTTCCCAATTTACGTCCTGCGTGTATTGGTGCGTATCCGATGTGTGTCCAACGACTAATGGAATTTTATTTTTAACTTTTTTCCTTGGCTTATGTCTGCTCGCATTCCATGGGGTTTTGTTATACCTATCTGTTTTGGTGAATTTTATGCATACTGCTTTCATCCGTTCAGCTTTTCTAATGGGAATTTTATTAGTGTCGTGCTGCCTATCTGGATAGGATATGGTAGGTGGACCTGTGATTTCTTTTTCAACTTATGTCGCATATGCTTACTATATGTGCTCTCCCCTATGGATTCTTTTACTTATTCAAAGTGTTGTTAGTAGTGATGGGACTCGAGTCGATTTTTTGTACTCGAGTAACTCGATTGTAATTTCTATTTGACTCGAGTAGAAATTCGAGTCGAGTTAAAACTCGGTTCGATATTGAACTCGAGTTAAAAAGCCTAGAAATGGGACTCGAGTCAATATTTTTTACTCGAGTCAATTTATTTACTCGAGTGACGCAAATATAAATTCTCTCTTATTTGAGTTGATACTAAAACCGTTAATTGAAGTATTCAATCAAAGCTAAAACTCGGTCACAACGTGGCAGCGCCGTGTCTTTTATTGCTTTATACGTATATAATATTTAATATAGAATATCTTTTTATTATGAAAAACGCAGTAATGTGTAATAAATAAATACACATTCTGTTTGTATAGGTGCAGCCGCAGTTAGTGAATGAAGTACTATCAATTCCATCACTTTTGAGTTCGGGACACCATTTAAGTTCTATACACTTTCTCACAGACTAAAATAATAATAATAACAATAACGTTCTGTATATAAAATATCGGTAAAAGAAAAGGAAAAATTGTATCTTTCCGAGATATGATTCACTTTCATTCGAACTAAACCACAGAAAGAAGATCAATCGGGACAACACGCTAAATTCACGAACTTTGAGCGTTAAAATTCAAGTTGAGTGGAAAACCCACCCAACTTAACTTAAGAATTGAAAAAATCATAACTCGATAGTCGATTATAATCGAGTTGCAAATCGGTTCGAGTTACAAGGGGACTCGAGTTGCGAGTTGACTCGAGTTGCACGAGTCGATTCGAGTTTCAAGTCGACTCGAGTTTCGAGTCGACTCGAGTTGCACAGTCACTTGACTCGATTCACACGAGTAGTGTTGTCACTCGAGTCACTCGATTAATTTGCGACTCGAGTCCCATCACTAGCACCCTAACACCCCATTAAGGTCTTGGTGTTTGGGTGCCGCTCGCCCGCTCGATACCTACGGGGTCGTTCACTGCCACCGCCATTACGAGATATACATACGATCGTATTTCGAGTTTCAGCGTAGTTCAAAATAAAAAACCCCTGGGGGCACGACCACACATTCAAATACACACACACACACCCCACCCCACCCGCCCGCACGGAAGGAACGGTATTTCGATATATATCACCGCTACGACGTCGTCGTCGTCGGACTACCTACCTACAACATAAAGATTCGACTACTATGACACAATCGATATCGTGTTATCAATTGGCAACAATTTCTTTTACCCTCTAAATCTAACTTGTTACTTGTACATATATATATATATATATATATATATATATATATATATATATATATATGACGATTTTGCAAGCGATCGATTTCTTTCTAGAGTTCAACAGGATTCGTGGTTCTGAAAAGAACCGTTTTTATTTAACGTTCGTTTGCGTCTCGTCATTATCATTATAATAATGCAAGACGCGACGACGAAGGCGCAGTGTTTAAGCGCGTTCGCCCCTTATCCGTCTGGCCAGTTGAATGTCCTTGGGCATGATCGTGACCCGCTTGGCGTGAATGGCGCACAGATTTGTATCCTCGAAGAGGCCCACCAGATACGCTTCGCTAGCCTCCTGTAGTGCCATCACCGCGGAGCTCTGAAAACGCAAGTCGGTCTTGAAATCTTGAGCGATCTCGCGCACCAGACGCTGAAATGGCAGCTTCCTTATCAACAATTCGGTGCTCTTCTGATAACGGCGGATCTCCCGCAGAGCGACGGTGCCGGGCCTATAACGATGGGGCTTCTTGACGCCGCCGGTGGCAGGAGCGCTTTTCCTGGCCGCCTTCGTCGCCAGTTGTTTCCGGGGCGCCTTGCCACCGGTCGACTTCCTTGCGGTCTGCTTGGTCCTGGCCATTTATACGATTACTTTTATAATTGATATGTATACGGTTTGAAACGCGTGCGTGCGTGCTCTCGCTTCGAACGCAGATGCTAGAATGACCCGCTGGCGCGGTTTCTACCTCTATTTGTGCCCGAGCGGATGGAAGCCGCGCTTGTCATTGGTGGATACCGAACCGTTCGGCACCTCCCACCCACCCACCTATAAAAGCAACTGGATTTTGGCGCGAGGGGCAGTCTACGCTTTCTAGCTCAGCTCAGAGGACTATCGCAATTTTGCGTTGCACGCTATATTTTTTGTAAAAGAGCAAACCCAACATGACCGGACGAGGTAAAGGTGGAAAAGGCTTAGGCAAGGGAGGAGCCAAGCGTCATCGCAAGGTGTTGCGCGACAACATCCAGGGCATCACCAAGCCGGCGATCAGACGTCTGGCTCGACGCGGCGGCGTCAAGAGAATTTCCGGTCTCATCTACGAAGAGACCCGCGGCGTGCTGAAAGTCTTTTTGGAGAATGTCATCCGCGACGCCGTCACCTACACGGAACACGCGAAGAGGAAGACCGTCACCGCAATGGACGTCGTCTACGCCCTGAAACGCCAGGGACGTACTCTCTACGGCTTCGGCGGTTAATGTTTTGGTCTAGCCGAATAAATTTCAAGATAACAACAGCAGCAGCAGACGCATCGTCATCGAAACGGTTCTTTTCAGAACCACAGATTTATGTATAGGATAACGAAAAGAAATATCGCACGGCTTACTTTTCCTTCTTTTTTGCCTGTATTAGCTTTATTGGCTTGTAGTTCTGTTACTCGTAAGGAAAACGTACGGACTCGCGTAAAATCGTGTCCGGCGGAGGGTTCTTTGTTTACGCGCGTGTGTGAGAGAGAGACAGAAAATATTGCATACGGACATACCGTGTCTAGGGCAAACATATCTATGCGAGAATATTCGCAATGCAATGTCGCATGGGATGGTTCTTTTATTTCTAACAAATTCGATTTGGTGGCCCTGAAAAGGGCCTTACTATTTGAGGCGGCGGCGACGAGAGGGGGGGGGGGGCATCTAAGCCTTTTTCTCGGTCTTCTTTGGCAGGAGAACTGCTTGAATGTTAGGTAGGACTCCGCCCTGTGCGATGGTAACTCCGGAGAGGAGTTTGTTCAGTTCTTCGTCGTTCCTGATTGCGAGCTGCAGGTGTCGCGGAATGATGCGGGTCTTCTTGTTGTCGCGAGCGGCGTTGCCTGCCAACTCGAGCACTTCGGCGGCCAAATATTCCATCACAGCCGCTAGATAGACGGGTGCTCCCGCGCCGACGCGTTCGGCGTAGTTGCCCTTCCGAAGCAGCCGATGTATTCTGCCGACGGGGAACTGCAGTCCGGCACGGTTCGACCTTGACTTTGCCTTTCCCTTGACCTTGCCGCCTTTTCCACGTCCTGACATAGTTAAAAAAGTAAAATTAATTACAGTCAATTAAGCAAAGATGTGCACGTGAACGCTCGTGGTCGAAGTATGCATTGAAAATTCCCGTGCCCGAGCTACATATATATAATAAAGAGCGTTAACCAATGAGCTGCTTAGAAATCGTACTATGGGCGGGGTCATGACGATTTGGATCGTCGCCGCTTGTCTTATAAATAGAGGTCGGACAAAATTTTTTCGGTACTGTTATCCCTTTTCCGTTTATAGTTGCTGCCAGGATGCCACCGAAAACCAGCGGTAAGGCTGCCAAGAAAGCAGGGAAGGCCCAAAAGAACATCTCCAAAGGTGACAAGAAGAAAAAGCGCAGGAGGAAGGAGAGCTACGCCATCTACATATACAAGGTGCTTAAACAAGTGCATCCCGACACCGGCATATCGAGCAAGGCGATGAGCATCATGAATAGCTTCGTAAACGACATCTTCGAGCGCATCGCTGCCGAAGCTTCGCGCCTCGCCCACTACAACAAGCGCTCGACGATCACGAGCCGGGAGATCCAGACTGCGGTGCGTTTGCTGTTGCCGGGAGAGTATGGGGAACCAGAGTTCGAAAGTCCAGGAAAGTTCCTTGTCTCATGTTCTGTGCTATCTTCGTTTACATGTTTAGCTATTGACTTCTTTAAAAAATATCTATAAATTAAATATAATATCAGAAAAATAATAGTGACATACAAAATTATCGTATAAAAGCTAATATTCTTAAAATTGATTACAGGACTTTCTAATTTACTTAATTCTAGTTATTCATTTTCAAAAACTCGATAGACCTCATTTAATTCATTGAGATGTATCGGATCTATTTCTAAAGGTTTAAGGTCAAAGTTTGGCATTTTTGAATTATTGGCATAAACTTCTAAGCGTGGTAATACAATATTCTTATAACTAGAAATTTCATTAACAAAAGTTTTAACACTACTTCATCGATTGACACTTCACAAGAATCTTTAAGTTCTAGCAAATAGCTACCGTTTATAGGAATGCTGTTTTCACTTTTCCGCACTTGTATATAACAACTAAATTATGAGGCACTACGATGATCCATTTGTTCTTCTCCAGTTTTTGAATCTTCTTTGTGGTTATCTTCACCGGTATTTGGTGACAATTACGTATATTATCGGCGTATCTTATTAATTCAATTTCACATGGTGCTGTTGAAGTAATTTTTGATGTTTGTAGTTGATGGCAAATGAATTCTGCCTGAGTGACTTCATAACAATTTGTGTCAGAAACTGCATAGGTGTGGTCGTTTAACAAAAGGTATTTTGCACTAGGGATGATCATCTTAAAAGAAGTCTGATGTGGAGTAGGTAGTGGATACAAATGATAATAGATAAAATCGTCCATTTCAACAATTGGTACTTCCAAAATAAACACTATACTGTTATCTTTGCTGTAGCTTTTAATATTGATGATTTTTTCGAATAGCAACGTATTGAGTACTGTCACTTCGAATGGGAATTTCTTGCCTTGTAACTGTTTACTGGCTGTGGTTAGTTCAGAAAATAGTTCATGGGGTTCTACCATAGCATTATGAAAAATATTTAATTTAGAAAAAGTAATAGCAACTTCGATTCGTTCCAATAGATCATATAGAATCTGAAAATTTGTGGAAAATTGCAGAGCTAATCTTTCTAGAGCAAAATAATGAAAAGTTTCTACCTTGTCAATACTTAAATTTTTAATTTCTTTTGAAATCTCCTCGATTCGGTTTTTTAGAATATATTGATTGTGAGCTAATATTTTAGAGTTATTTTCGAAATTCTGAAGGGAAGTTTGAAATAGAGTTATTTGATCATTAATTAAAGATTTGATTTTTTCTTGGTTATTAGTTAAAGATGAAATGGCATTGTCATATCTTTCTCCATCGTTATAATCTAAATTTCCGGTGATAAACTTTAATGCTGAGCCTACACCGTTAAAGAGATCGTTTTTCTCGTTTATTCCAAAGCGGATTTAATTGTTTTAATTTTATCTCAATTTTATTTTCTAAAATTTGGACTGTGTGATACGAATTGTGAAATGATTGATTGAATTGGAATACATGTGGGGATAATGATAGTGTATTTTGAATTTCTTCATATTGAGCCTTTAAAGTCAAAAAGTTTTTTGTAATATTAGCAATATCATAAATTTGAATAAATGTCCAAAAATCGGTTTTTATTTGGGCTGTGCCTAAACGAAGAGGAAGAAGTCCGGGGTTGTCGTCTAAATTGAAGAACTGGGCTGTAATTCGTCTTGTGACTGTGCAGAGGGCGAATCTGTAACAGGGGGTCTTTTTAGTTCCTTAATATGTATAATTTCTTTACTTAATGTAATTTCCTTATTTTTTTGTTTCTCTCTTGAAATCTCTACCCTATTCTTATCTAATATTTTAGTAATTTTATACGGTCCTAAAAACACCTTATCTTTTTTGTTTCTCTTTTTAGGGTTCTTCTTAAAAACTATTTGTTCTACTTTAAATTCTGGATTAGTATCTCCATTGGTATTTTTCTTATCTACTACTTTCTGTTTATTTTCGACTAATTTTCATTTACTTTATTATATACGTGTTCTAATTTTTCTTTATGGTTATTAACGTAGTCTGAATAAAAGTTAGGGGTTAAAAAGATTTCATTGGGGTCTCTCGAATTTGTATGTCCAAACGTCAATTCAAAGGGAGTATATTTTGTCGCACTGTGGATCGAGTTATTATAACCTATTATAGCATAGTCCATTAAATCGCTTTCTTTGGGGTAAATATCGCGTAAAAGTCTTAAGTGTTCAATTAGTGTGGAATGTGTTCTTTCAACTATGGAGTTGGATTCGTGATGTCCGGATGTTGTGAAATGTACATTAATTTTGTGTAGTCCTAAAATTTCTTTAATTGTAGCGTTGTTAAATTCCGTTCCTTTATCTGTCACAATGGTTTGGGGTATACCGAAAGAAGTAAAATATTTTATAAGTGCTTGACTAATATTTATAGCCGTTTTTCCACTTATAATTAGAGCTTGAGCTAATTTTGTAAAAGCATCTACTAATGTTAAATAATTTTTCCCATCAAAAGTAAATACGTCCATATGTACAATTTCGAATGGGCTTTTGCCGTTTCTGTTAGCATTATTGGGGTATATGGGGTCTGTCTAGCGTATTTATTTCTTTGGCACAATGTACATTCATTTATAAAATTTGTTATACTAGTTTTCATATTTTTCCAGTAATAATTTTGTTTGAGTCTTTCATAGGTTTCGTTGATTCCTCGGTGAGTCGTTTTACCTTCATGGTAGTTTCTAATTACTATTGTCTGCTCTTCGATATCCTTAAGTGTATTAATCAATTTGGTACATTTGATTAACTTTGGTCTATTTTCAGAAAAATGCTGTTGATATACATCGTTGAAGTCATTATACAATTTGTCTTTGTTGAAATGTAAATAATAAGTGTTACTAGGGTCTGTGTACTGAATTAGAAAATCCAAAATTAGTTTGTCATTGGCAATTTCTGGAATTTTGACTTTTATAATTGTGGGGTCGCTTTCATTCTCTAACGTTACGTCCGTCTTGTAATACAAATTTGGGTAAACTAAAATCTGGCGTGGTTTGTTATTTATAATTTCGTCTAAAATAGCAATTCCTTTATTCGTGTTTCCATTAGAGTTAGAATGTTGAGTAGATATGTTGTCGTCGTCAGGAATATGTATTGTCCATGCAGGTTCAGGAGTGTTTAATTGAGGTTCTTCAAGTAATTCTGTTTGAAATTGATTTTCGTCATGCGGTTCATTATCTAAACTTTTAAAAATTCTGTTATATAGTCATCTATGTCACCTGGATTATTTGCAAGAGATCCTGTTTCTAAGGCATTGACTGGTATCCGGGATAAACAATCGGCATTAGTGTTACATTTTCCTTTCTTATAAAGAATTTCGTAGTCATACTCTAATAATTTTATCCTCCATCTTGTCAGTTTTGAGTTTGCGTCTTTTAAGTTGAAAAGCCATGTCAGTGGTTTGTGGTCAGTATATATATAAAACTTTTGTCCAAATAAATACGGTCGAAAATGTTTGCATGCCCAAACAATTGCAAGAAGTTCTTTTCGATTGTCGAATACTTTGTTTCGGTCTCATTTAGTGTCCTAGATGCGTACGCTATTGGTCGGTCATTGGGTACGGTTCCTTGCGATAATATTGCTCCAATCGCATAGTTACTCGCGTCTGTCGTCAAAATAATTTTTTTTTCAAAGTCGGGATACTGAAGTACAGGTCCGTTGGTCAAAATTTCTTTACAAGTTCTAAAGCTGTCTAGAAAATCTTTGTCGTGTATTACTTTGGCATTCTTCTTTAAGCATTTCGTCATAGGTTTTGTAATTTTTGCAAAGTCTTTTATGAAACGTCTATAGTAACCTAATAGTCCAAGGAAACTTTTGATTTCAGTCGCTGTGCGTGGTAAAGGAAAATTTTTTACGGCTGTTATTTTGTCTGGGTTTGGTTTAACTCCTGTAGGGGTAATTACGTGTCCTAAATACATTACGGTTTTTTGTAGGAATTCTGATTTGTCTAACTGTATTTTTAAATTATGTTGTCTAAATCTGTCGAAAACTTCTCTTAATTTTTCTAAGTGTTCTTGAAGAGATGAACTGAACACTAGACAATCGTCAAGGTAAATTATACACGATTGATCTGTCAGTCCGCGTAAAACTCTATCCATTACGCGTTGGAATGTCGAAGGGGCATTTATTAAACCCATAGGCATCCGTTTAAATTGAAAATGTCCTGCGGGGTACTGAATGCTGTTTTCTGTACGTCTTGGGGTCCATCTGGATTTGATAAAACCCGCTGGCCAAATCTAGGGTCGTGAAATAATTTGCACGGCCTAGCCTATCTAAAATCTCATTAATATTAGGTAATGGGTATTTGTCAGGAACTGTTTCGGAATTTAATTTTCTATAATCTACTACAAGTCGCCATTTTCGTTTACCAGATGCGTCAATCTTTTTCTCCACTATCCAAATTGGGGAAGACCACGGCGAAACACTATCTTCAATTATGCCCTGATCTAACATTTTCTTTATTTGTGTTTTGCTTCGTTGCGGTGAATTTCTGGGAGGCGATATGATTTTGTAAAATTGGAGAATCATTTTTAAATTTATTTTATGTTTAATTTCACTAGTAAAACTGAGGGAACTCCTTCACAATAAAATATGTCACGGTATTCTAAACACAATTTCTTTATAGCATCTTTTTCCTCTTTATTGCAGTGATCAAGTCGAAGATCTTTCAAATTTCCTTTTAATTTATCGTCCTGTGGTTCGTCTAATTCTAGGTCTGTTTCCAAATTTTCGATAAAATTTACATCAATATCGTTTATGGGTTCAATTTCGAAAGGTTGAAAAATAGAAATTTTAACGGGATATTCATTTATATTTGTGACTACAATGGTCGCGAAATTTTCAATAACACTAACCAAAGCTTTTTGCGTTTCAAGTCCATTTCCAAAATTCGTGTGGTTTAATATTCCGACTCCATTACGTATTTGTACTGGGATTTTTATTATTTGTCGGCAACGCTCATTTACAATTATCGAATAATTTTTGAATTGATTATTTTTCATTTCTGGTTCAAAATTTAGAATAATAGGAATAGTCGCATGTGGGGTTATTATTTGTTTCCGGCTTAAGTTAAGATTTGCGCCTAATTGTCGAAGTAAATCGATTCCAATTAAACCTTGAAAATTATTACTAAATTTGAAAAGGAAAAATTTGTAATAGTCCTTTACGTTAAAGATTTGAAAAAGTGGTATGCGTGCAACTTCTTTATGAAAGGTGATATTGTGTGCTGTCTGAATATTGAAAAATTCCGGGTAAATAAAATTCGTATAAAATTGTGTGCTACTTCAGGATCTATCAAACTACGGTGCTACCAGTATCGATTAAAATCTAGCATTTATTTCAGGAATAATAATAAATGGTAAATCTTGCTTGAATGTGTTTACGTGTATTACCTCTCGTTGTTCCAAGGCATGACCTGTGGAAAATTTTGCTGAGTAGGATTTACATCATTAACATCGTAATTTATATTCTCACACGCGTTATCAGGAAACTGGATATAGTTTCTATCGGTGTTATATAGCGGCTGGGTTTGAAACGTCTCGTGTGTTTTCAAAGAATGAACGAGGTCGTCGTGATCACAATAAGCATTATAGTTTGCAGTATTACAATCATTCTCACGTTCTATAAAATAAGGGTCATTGCAGTTTGAACTATTTATATTCTGATTGTATAACCTTTGAGATTGAAATTGGGGTTTAATAGTTGTATTTCCAGAAGATGTATCCATCGGTTCGTCTTTATTAAAATTGGATATGTTATTTGGATGAACTTGAGCAAATCTTTGAGATGAACTTGTAAAATTTTGTTTGTTACTAAATGGCGTGTTTTGCATACCAAACCTGTTATTAAAATGGGAACTTGGATTGAATGTTCTTTGATGGTTTACAGGGGTGTGAAATCTGTTCGAATGTGTGTTTTGAAAATGAGGCTTTTGCGTTTGAAATTTCGAATATGAAGGTTGGTTATTTTGAAATGTGTTTGGGTACCTATAATTGAAATTGTTAAAATTCTGTCTGAATGGAATGTTAGAGTGATTTGAATAGCTACTAGGCGTCATTCTTGAAATGGGTTTGAAATTTGAGTTTGAATTTAAGTTACTATTTCTCTGTGTTGAGTATAAGAAATTTTCTTCTTCGATAACTAATCCCATAGCCTGTTCTAAACTACTAGGGTTGCGTAATCTAACATTTGTTTGAATGGTTATTGGCAATCCACGAATATATGTTTTAAGCGAAAGGTCATCATAACTTTTAAGTCTAATAGTACGTTCTTCGGCTGAAATGGTCAATGAATTTAATTTTGCAATTATTAAACTCCTTGCGTCTTGGCAACGCATTCCAAAATTATATGGCGTTTCATGTTTATTTGGTCTTAAACTAATTAAATCCTGGATAAGGCAATCAATATCGCGTTGATCTCCAAAAGATAAATTTAACGCGTTTTTAATTTCGTCCCAAGTTTTTAACTCTATGCGTGAACCTATTAATATCTGAGCTCTACCTATCAATTTACCTATAATTGCTCTAAGCAAGAAACTATTTAACTGAATATTTGTTTGACTAGCAAATACATTAATTACGTTCTCGCAATTTGCGATAAATATTGTCAAGGTATGAGGGTTTCCATCGTAAGGGGATGGAATCTAAAGTGTAATTTTAGCAATTGATAATTTGTTTGTTCAGTTGTCATGTTTAAATTAATTAAGTTATCTAAATTACTGATACTATTTTCTGAGCTTTCCAAAATATTTGAACGAGCCCTTGAATTATTCCTAGAATATCTACGTTCGTGTTATCTGAACTTGCTTCTAAAATTTCTTCGTTACTTATTTTAATACGTTCTATCAAGACTGTTAAGTCGTTTATATCACAATCACTCATCAATTGAAAATCAATTATAAGATATCAGAAATAGAAATTCAAAGTTAGCTTACATTAATATGATGCATTGAGTTCGCATGATTTTCTTAAACTAAGTGCCCTGGTTAGACGATTCTGTTCCTTCCAAAATTGGGCTGGTGTCTGGATTGGACGATTTCGTTCCTTCTCCAAACTGCTAACAAAAATCTTCGTTTCTCGAATTCGAAAGTACAAACAGTTGTTGATTTTCCTAAAAGCAATTTCCAAAGCAATTTTCGCTTGCCTATATGGATATATCACTTTCAAGGTTCTTGATTTTGGTTAATCGTTGAAACGAAAAATTTCCGGCGATTCGAAAATTTCCAAAATCCCGTACTGACTGCGCCAATTATGTTTATCACTCTCAAAAACGGTTTTTAAAAATTTTTATTAGCGTGAGAACATTACAACACTGATGTCATACTTGATCTAATCTCTAAGCCTAGCGTTACCTCTATTTATACTACTTCCTTATCTAATTCATTTGAAATACATAACTTGTATAATAAAATAACAATCATAAAAACAAAACCTAAGCATGTTCTGAATTAAATAAATAACGTAAAAACTGCAATTTTGGCATTAAAATTAAATAAAATATTTTAAATTGTAAATAGTTGTGTACTTATTAAATCGAGCTTTTGGTAAATTAATGATGTAACAATGTAACTTTCTGCCAGTCACCGAGTAAACATGTAATGAATGGGTGTTCGGTGCCGCATTTCATTGCATTCCGTTAACGCGTGTTCTATTCGTTTGTTTGAACGGACCAACCAGAGTAGAGAACTTTATAAATCTGATTTCTTAAAGTGGATTCCATTACTTAAATTGAAGATTTAACTTGGAAGTTTGAAATTAGTATAAATAAATAAATACAAGGTTTTTTAAGGTTCATTTTAAAAGTAGTCTAGGTATTTTTATTAGGGTAGTGATTTTATATTTTGTTGTTGTTGTTATTTGTGACGTTTAGTGGTTTATTTTATCTTTGCGTCGTTTAAACGTCGCAACTTTCACGTCATGGTTTCGAGCTAGGTGTATTGTTGGCATTTGTTGCTCTTTTATACTTTTGTGTCAAGATGATGGTCCATCTAGATGACAAGCCGTTGCCAAGGAGGAACATGGGCAAAAGGACGAAGCCAGTAGGATCAGCGGCTGAGGGCACTGCCGGTAAGAAGTTGAAGGTGATGCTGAAGGACATGATGTTGGAGATTCAGGAGGAGATCGAGATGTCGGAGGAGTTTGCGCCTACGGCTGTCGGGTCGGGGAAGTTAGAGCCCCATGTAAATGTTGCAGTGCCGGAATTCATCGAGAGGACGGTGCAAGACGTCGACTAGCAGTAACGAAAGCGTTACTATTAGCGTCTTCGACGAGCTGGACATTTTTATGTTTAGTACAAGAGAGGCGCATACGGTCACTCACAAGAAGGTGCCAAAGATCTCCGCAACGATTGTCGTTGACGACAGGAGGATGATTCACATCGTTGCGGACGAGCCGCGGGATGTTGCGAGGAACCTATTGATATGGCTAGGGATGCTCATTGATGCAGTGCTACCTGTTCTGCGAGTACGGCATGGAGTGCAGGAAGAAAGTACAGTAGTGCGTTAACTGTGCCGAAATCGGTCATGAATTCAAGTATTGCCAAAAGGCAGTCCCCTGCGGTGTGGTTGCGCTAGGGCAAACGACAGAAAAAGCGATGACACGAAAGTCGATACGCGCCACAAAGTTAAATCGAGTAGATACCCTACGATGCAACAACTACAGAACGTAATCACACGCAACATCGAATATAGATTGTGAAGACAAAATATAATCTAAAAAAGTAAGAAGATTAAATTCGTGCAATTAAATCTCGGTAAAGGCAAAGGGGCCACAAAAACCTTCCTAAAGTTATTCAACGAGAACCAGATCGTCATTGGGCTTAAACAGGAACATCACCTATAAAGCGATGAAATAGCGCGTTTTTAGGAGGATTGCCCTATTAAACACAGATAACGAACGACGGCTCAGCGGAAAAATCATAAAGAATGGGACTCGCGCAGAAATAACACTAAATAATTTGTGGAACGAGCTTTTAACGATGGTAAAAATAAAAAGAGGGTTACATGCTTTTTACGTAAT
Source organism: Platerodrilus igneus (assembly GCA_036346225.1). Taxonomy (NCBI): domain Eukaryota; kingdom Metazoa; phylum Arthropoda; class Insecta; order Coleoptera; family Lycidae; genus Platerodrilus; species Platerodrilus igneus. The sequence continues at coordinate 84,584 of JARFIW010001619.1, forward strand.
AAGCGCGTACCCTCCGCCTGTCCACTCTCGGCGGTAAAATACTCAAACCGAGAACTTGATAAATCAAATCTAAAATATAATTCGCTAAATTGGCAGAAATAAAGAACTAATCATCGAAGGAGATTTCAATGCCAAGTTTCCATTATGGGGTAACCCAATCGAAGACGATAGGGGCTTTCCGGTCGCTGATCTTTTGACGGAATGTAATTTTAACGTGATCAATAACAATGATTCAGCTACGTTTGAGAGACAAAAAGGGAACAGCTTCGTAGATGTTACTGCAACCTCGCGTGATATGTTGGAGATCATTTATAATTGGGCATTGTGGTAGGAAGAGGTACTGCTCCCTGAGCATAAATTAATAACGTGAGATGTTGATGCCAAAATAAGCGTAAACGAGCAATTCACGTTGTCTCCGCGGTTCCGCAATAAAAACCAAATTGGAAGCGGTTTAAACAAAAAATTTAGCGAAAGCATTCTAGCGCTCGAAAACGAACTACTAAACTTTCGAGAGCTCATCCAGATAAAAACATCCGCGCAAAAATTAAATGACGTGATGGTAGACGCGTTGTCGTATTCCATGCCGCGAAAAAAAAACGTTTAAAGAAAGCGTAGCTTGGTGGACCCGGGAGCTAACCACCAAACGGGCAGAAACGCGTAACCTAAGGCGTCGCCATCAATGCGGCCCAGGAGAAATAAAAGAACAACGGAAAGTCGAGCACAACCAAAGCAGCCGGGAATATAGAACATTAATTGCAGGAACGAGAACGAATAAATTTAAAGAATTCTGCACGCGAAACTCTAAGAAGGATCCATGGGGAACAGCATACCTCGTAGTAAGAGGTAAACAACAAAAAAATCGCGCTCAGTAATATTAGGAAAATAAATGGAAAATATACCGAGAATTTTAAATCCACAGTTGAATATCTGCTGAAGATATTCTTCCCACCGGATAATACAGAGGAGAATGAAGGGTTGCGCATTTTGATACGCCAGGGTGCTACAGAGCCGCAAGGGACAGGTGTCAATAAGGGAAGCCTAGGTCGTGAGGTCGTGGCTCTTAGGAGGATCAATCTTAAGAAGGCACCGGGACACTACTGAATCACTTCACCCCAAACGCAGCTCTCGAGGCGTGTCTGTTGACCCCGTGTGTCTTTGCCGAATTGTTTAATTTTTGCTTTGAGAAGGGCGTGTTTCCACGTTGCTGGAATGTCCAGACGTGAAATTTAACTTTAAACCCAAAGATGCGGATGTGTCAGACCCGGACAGTTATCGCTTGCTACCGGTACTTTAAAAAGCTTTTGATTGAGTCATGACCACGCACGTTAAGCACGTTGTACGAAACAACGGCAGTTTTAGTAATAAGCAGTTTGAATTTGCGAAGCGTACATAGACGCGTTAAAGTTCGTAGTCGAAGAAATCAAGCAGGCGAGGGAGGCAAATAAGTATTGCGTCGTCGTGACGTTGGATATCTCAGGAGCATTTGATGCTGGCCGGTGGTCACTTATAGATTGGTAGTTGAAACGCATGGATTGTCTGTGAAACCTGATGTCATTGGTCAAGAATTACTTCTTGGGACACAGGTCGAAATTCCCGTTAAAGTTTTGTCGTGAATGTTAGATAGGGGATTTCTGCAGGGGTCATGCTATGACCCCTACGTTCTGCAAGTTGCTGTTTTAAAGCATTTTAAGGTTAAATTTCCCAAAGGATGCAATATTGTTGGGTTCACAGATGATACGCAGTTGTTTATCAGGTTGAGGTTGTTAATGGGGATGCAAACGACAACGAATGAGGCGTCTGGTAGATTGTACAAATGGTCACAGGATGTCAAGTTGAAATTCAACACGACAAAGTCGGAGTCGCGTTATTTCGGAACGAAATTGGGAAAACGTCCTTCTAGGATAGAGCAAGTAGGGGGAAATATCCCATTCAGGGAAGCCATCAATTGCTTCGGCGTTAAATTAGACAACAAATTAAGTTGGAAGGCGCACATGCAATATGTCAAAAGTAAGAGCAGTAAAATATTTAACGGAATTACGGCAGCCACGAAAATAAGCTGGGGATTTAGAGGCGAATCGTTGAGGACAGTCTACACAAGGGCAATAAAACCTGAGATGCTGTATGCGGCATGTGTTTGCGCGAAGGGTTGCAAGGTCAGAGAATTTTGGCCTTTAGTAAGCGTTGAACGCATAACCATGGTCAAGGCGGCAAGAGCGTACAGGACCATTTCCACAGAAGCGACATTGGTGATTAGTAGAATGCGCCCAATTGAATTTGTCGTCAAGGAGATTAGAGTTTGAAGATTCATGGATATATTAAATGGGCGGAAAATTGTCTAAAATACTTGTCTTGGTAGTAGAGAAGTTGGGAGGAAAATTGTTATTTGCGAACTATGGTGTCCTACTGATGTCAAGGGGCAGTATTTTGTAGAAGGCGATAAAAGCGCAAGAGGGATTAAGATTTATTCGGATGGCTTGCGAATGGATAATGGGTAAGCAGGAGCGGCATTCATTGTGTAAAAGGAGAAGAGGGAAGGGAACTAAACCCTCAATGTAAGTTGGTAGCTATAAGGGAAGCTTATAGAGTACGGTATCAACCACTCAGGCACAAGTGGGTACTCTATTATTAGCGATTGCAAATCTACCCTGAATGCTCTGCCAAATATGAACACCTCTACAGATCTTCAAGGAGACGTCTGGAGAATAGTGCACACGGCACTTGAGTTTCTGAATTTGAAGTTTTATAGGGTTAGATTGCATGATGGTAATCGAGAAAAGGATAGAGCAGATGAACTAGACAAAGAGGCCGCAACATAGAAGTTCCTTACGTCGTATTCATCGGTACCGAATTTGTTCATTAAGAAAAAGCTGCGAATCCAATAGAGAGAATAGAGGTGGAACGACGCTCCCACGGACAGGTTGATACAGAAATTTATACTGATCATAAAAGTTAGAGATAATATGGAGGTGAAGTTCGATCATAAGATGGTGCAGCTAGTAACATGATACGGGATGCCGGAAGCCTACCTGCAAAGATTCAGATTGACCGCGAACGATCGCTGCAAATGCAGGGAGAGCGCAGAAAGCGCCGGGGACGTGCTGATTGACCTTCCACTTAAGATGACTAAGAGAGGCTTAGGGGCTGAAATTGCCCAAGAGCTTGGAAGAAGTCCAGGGAGTGTCTAACCAGAGGAAGTTCTGGGTAGCGTTAAAGGAGTTTGCGGGAAGGGTCGCGAGAGTGGACGCTGAGAGCCGGATGTAAACCGCAGAGGTGGGAGGACGCTTGAAATTTGCAATAGGAGGTAGTTTAGACTTGGCATGAAATTTATTTTGTGACAAGATAAAACTTACTTTAGCAAAATTTTAATGTAGACAAAAAACAACAAAATTTTTACAAAAAAAACAGAACGGAACAAAACACCCAAATATTTAAATATGCACGATGAATTTCAAATTAAATCAGTCACTGTGTTTCCTAAAACGCGCAGAAAAGACATAGGGTATTAAATCAAACTTTTAAACCGGGCTAATAAGTTACAGTACTAAATCAGATTTTTTAATTAACTTAAACCAACCAAATAAATCAATTAAATTAGAGTGAAACAGCACATCTCCCCCAGGACTTTAAAGTGATAGTGATTGTGGTCTTTCAGGACATTTAATGCATACCCACAAGGACTTTAATAGTGCATACCCATCTCCCCTTAGCGGTAATAGGTAACTAGGTGTAGATAGACGACAGGATTTCCGGAATCTAGAGAAATTTACATTTGATGTATGTATAAATATTGTGGCGGCTGTACTCGCATAAGTATTCATTTGTACTAATAAGTAGATTTTGCACGTTTAAGTGTGGTGGCGCTAACCGACATAATGCTTATGCGAGTGCAGCTAATAATTTAAGGAATTCTTCTTTGCTATTTTATGCACTAGTATATGCCTGTTTTTTGTCGTATTATTATAGAAAGGAGGATTGAAATTAGAATAAGTCAGTTAGGTTATGATAGTAAACATTAGGGACGAATTTAGGATAGGCTAGAATAAATTACTTAGTTTACAGCGAAAGATATTGTAAATTTATACAGTAAGAACAAATAGCTGGATAAGCTATTAATGAATCTAGCGTATGCGTTAAAATTCGAATTCATTAGTAAATACTAATTTAGCTAGATTTGAATAGTTTTAAGTAGACCCTTCAGGTTGCATCAGTAAGCACAGCCGGTGGCTGGTATCCGGTGTTACGGATCCCCCCTTACTTTTTGCTGGTGTTATGTTGATCAGACTCACTCTAAAGTCAATGAATTGGGTACCATTATTTAAACACTGTAACGACTACGAATTTGTCCTTCATTAATATACGCCTTTGTAATAATTATTTATTTATAAAGATCCTTTATGGTATTAAAAGCGTAAAAATTCTATTTCATAAAAATAATGCTTATTCGGTACATACAACTCCATATGTGATAATGGGTTTAAAATAACCTTCCAGTTACCTTGATATCCGTGTTGATGCAAGAATTCATTTCTTTGCGCTTGCTCGTGGAGTAAAACGTTGTAGTACTCAAATCCATTTTTAATAACAGAATGTAAAAAAGGAGACAAGTTTTTGACGCGTGGTCAAAAGGTTCGCAATTATGTTATCCCACGGGAGGTTGCCTGGTCCCGGAGAATTGCTTGGTCTTTTATGGTTGAAACAATCACTAAGAGGCGACCTTTAAAATGATCAACATATAGTTATGAAGTGCATCATCACGGTATGTAATTATTTTATTTAGTACTTAAATTAATTTCTTGGTTTTTGTAGTGCAAGCTCTTTTTTTCATTACGTAGTGTGGCAACCCTTTAATTATTATTGGCGAGATTATTGCAAGTTCATTATAGTTATAGAGTATTGCATAGTTTTAGTTATTATATAGATCCCGTTGAAATGTTTGAAAGCATCCTATCGTAAACCACACCTGAACATTCTTTTCAAATGGAAAACAAGTTTATATTTCTAAGCGCAGGCGAAGGTGTTGTTAGAGTGGAACACAAAAATAGTTGGAATAGTACAACGCTCATTCTTGAATTGGTCAATACTAATTGCTATTGAAATTACATATATCTGGTGAACATTTTTTGTGGTGAGTGTTTTCTGATTCAATTCTCGCTTCATCAAACCATTACAGGAGATGTAATTCTTTTGCAAATTTTATATAGTGGGTTAAATTAGCACACACCTTTTTGTTCCAGAATTAATAGTTTGATGTAATATAATTGTTCGTAAGAACGCACACTTTAAAGATAGCTTCCTAAGAATTTTAAAAGGTTTAACTTGAATGTATTGTAACTAAACAGGTGACATCCTACTTTTGTTTGTCACATTTTACGAACTAGTTTTTTTTTAAGTATAATTATTATCGATTATGTTATACCATAAGGAAATTGCAAATTCATTCAGAAAATAAATTTTTATAAAAATTCAAGTCCAATCGTATTTGAAATAAGTCATTTCATTTATTAAATTTTGTAAGCCAAAACAGGATCCTATTTCGGTGACTAGTAAAGGCTGAATCATATTAATACAAACTTAATATCCTTCTTAAAGGAGTTTAATAAATAAAATTGTTGAGATACCTAAAATTAATAAGAGATAACACTTGACTATTACTATATTTTGATGGATACAAAACATGGATACTTGTAAATTTGTATAAACGATGTATATATGTATATTTCTTTAAACCAATAGAAAGTGGACTAAGTTGTTTCAAAGCTTTCTTTCATTGAAGTTAACAATAATTTTTCTATAAAAGCAAGCAACCAAATTTATAAACCTTTTGTAGTGTAAAAAGAAAGACCACTGATATTGTATTGGTAAGATATTTTTTGAGAAATAATTTTAACTCGCTAATCTTTTTGAATTTTTTTTTTTTTGATAAAGTGACTAGGCTCTAATGTAGCCCAAGTTCTACAAATCTTTTTGAGGTGATTAAATTTTCAGAAACTACAAGGTCATCGTTCCAAGCCGAGCTCGCAGTGTTAGCGGTAAGTAAGTAATATTGTTATACGTTTTCAAAAAATTTTTTTCGAAGATTTCCGTATCTTATCTTCGGATTTTTAGACATTACAGTTACTATTAAGATACGGTGGCGTCCATTAAAAATTCTTTTTTATCATATACCATCCTAGGACCCTGGCTCATAGCTCTGCCCTAAGTTGAAGAAACTTAGCTGGCTGGAAGATCTCTTTAGAGGGTTCTATTTTACTCAAAGCCGTTTTCCATACATTTCACCCTGGGCTTGATTTCTACACAGGAACTTCTCTCAATTTATAGAGACTCTGCCGCCTATAAGGTAGAGTAGTTACATTAATATATAAAAAAAAGTGTAACAACACTAACTTTAGTTATAGTTTATAAATTGTATTTAACAATTAATTAATTTTGAAGTCGGATTTATCTGAAGCTTTTAATTATTCGCGTTTAAATCCAATGTAGTATATTCAGGACGAACATTGAGGACGCGGCCGTACGTGTAGCGATCCTTATTCAAATTATATGGTCCCATTATGCAAATGTCCTAAAACCCCCGACACTCGGCTATTAGGAACAACTAGCTGTAGAATACTCATGGATTTATCTTCATTTTTCTAGGATCGCACCAGTATCCCAATCTCTACTTTTAAGGAATTTCACTGTGCCAAGTACGACCTCAGGGTGCTAATCAAAAGACTAACGTCCTGTTAGAATAGACGTTCTCCTATGACTTTCCAACCCAGAATGAAACTTAGGCTTTTGCCATTTTCCTATTTGGTTCTGCCAATCGTCATTGATCGTGGTAGTACGACAAAATAGACCGCACTTTGATTCTCAACGTGAGCAATGGTCACCATCTTCTGGACAAGGCTCGTCTCAAAAATGTATACCCAATATGATAACTTGTACCAGCACGGTATTCCGTATCCTTTCTATTCATCTGCCGACAAGTCCTTTGGGGTATGTAAATTACATTAGCTACTTCAAAACGGCGTAGTCGGTTTTTAGACGAAATTTTGTCCCGTAGGGGTACTTATTAAAGTAGTCTCGGATTTCACTACAGTCGACAGTTCCCTACTAAAGTAACCAAAAACCCCCTCTTGAAAGTCTTGCATCTGTGATAATACACTTCCGATGACAACTTTGCTTACGTCTGTATCAAAGTTCAATTAGCCTTCCGACCGAAAATAACTTAAGATCGGAGCTGTTGTCAATAAATACCTTAGTTGTCGAAACGCATTCTGACAATCTACATTCTTAACGTAATCACGCCTATCCCCAGTCAGCTTGGTAAAGGGCTCGGCTATATTTGCAAACCCGGAAACAGATCTTCTATAGTAAGTGCACCACCCTAAAGAGCTGCGTTTGTCTTTTGGCGTCGGCCACTCTTTCACAACTTTAACCTTTCCCGGGTTTGGTCTGACTCAGTTGCGTGAAACTACGCGTTCTAGGTATTTCACCTATTTGCCTTGTAGGTAACACTTCTTCGGCATCAGCTTCAGCTTAGCTTCTCTGTGTATACAAAACACTCTTCTAAATGCTCAAAGTGCATAAACAACTTCCCAATCAAGATCACGTCATCCAAATATACAACACACGTTTTTCACAATGGCCCACGCAAAACCTTATCCACTAAATGCTCTGAGGTGAAAGGAACGTGGCAGAGCCCAAATGGCATGACTGTAAACTGCCATAGACCTATACAAATCGCAAAAGCAGTATTTTCCCGATCGTTGGGCTCCATCTCCACTTGTCTGTAAACACTCTTCAAATGCAAGATGGCGAACCACCGCGACTCTGAAAGTGAATCTAGAGTGTTGTCAATTCCTGGAAGTAGCTATCTTTTTGGTCATTCAATTGTCTGTAGTCTATATAAAACCTTGCCAACCAGTTCTTCTTTTTAATAAACCCTACAGGCGATGCTCAAAGGCGATCACAGTGCTAAATTATTCCCCGTGTCTCCATATATCCAATAGTGGAGGTGGAGGCGAAGGCGGAAGCGAAGACGGAGACGGGGCGGAGGCGGCGACGCAGACGGAGGCTGAAGTGGAGACGTAGACGGATGTGAAGGCAGAGACGGATGTGGCGGCGGAGACGGAAGCGAAAACGGGGCCGAAAGCGGATGCGGTGACGGTGGCGGTGACGGGGACAGGCGGAGACGGAGGTGGGGATGGAGGCGGTTGCGTACGCGTGGACGGAGACCGAGGTGGAGGCGAAGTGGGGGCGGAGGCAGAGACAGAGGTGGAGGTAGAGGTGAAGATGTAGGTGGAAAGCAAAGTCTCATATTTTAATCATCCGTTTTTCTCTACTGATATACTACAGTGGACAGGATTAAGATAAAGATATTTGAAAAAAAAAACATTTTTATGAAATACGAACGGTTTGACTCTTTTAGAAATCAAGTAGTCGTGATACAATATAGGGGGGTTTACACGTTTAAATCACCGAAATTAGACACAATATCAATTGGTGTTTTTTTATTAGTTCCTTCTACTAGTTGAATGTCCTATATTAATAAAGAATGAATGACATCATGTTTTGCTATTATAGTCAGTGGCGGCTCGTGGTGATTTTATTTGAGGGGCTCTAACTGCTTATGGCATGAATATAATACAAGATAACATAAACAACACTCACCTTCAGTGGTTTGGTGTACTCAGCCTAGTCACTCACACAGACCCATTAATTTTTTGTATACTTGTTTCTGAGCAATAAAATGGTCTATAACTTTTTCCTCGAAATCGTTGATGTTATGTATTAAGTTTTTGTTGACTGACATCATTGCCAAGGCATTAAGACGTTCTTCGGTCATTGTGTTCCTTAGATAAGTTTTAATCCTATTAAGAATTGAAAAACATCTTTCAGATTCGGCAGTGGACATTGGGGTTGTGACTATAATTTTTAATAATTTTATTGTTTCGCCAAATGTTTTGTTTAACCCATTTTGGGTCAACCAGGAAAGCATGTTTAGGCCGTCTAAAATATTTTGAAAATCCGTTTTTGAGTACATCATTTCCAATTCAGTCCTCAATTTGCCTGGCTGTAACATCGGATAACACTTAACAATCGATTGGAAATGCGATGTTGGAAATATTTTGAGTAAGTATCAAAATTAGTTACGTCTACTAAAAATGCGGCTTCTAAATGAGTTCGGTATGAGAGCCTGTCCTTCATCTGAACAACTATTGTATTGCACACTTCTTTAAAAATCAAATTCCGATTTTCCATGTTACTAATTTTTCCTTGTTTAGTATCATTACAGATTATATATTTTCTATCTCATCAGTTGAATTTCTAGCAGATGCTATTATCCTTTCAGTCTTCCATTTTTCTCTTCAGTGCAACACTCTCTGTATCTCTAGCTTGAAACTGATTAAATAATATGTTAACATGTGCAAAAATTGTATGAAATAAATTGAGAAAAAACACAAAATCAGGATCTTCCAGAATTCTACGCAAAACATATGCTTCACTGCAGGTAATAGTTTTATTGCATTTTTCTTCTAATTCCTCAAAGCATTCGATTAGTTTTTCTCTATTCTCATATACGACGTTCACAATACAAATATTATAATTCCAACGTGTGGCAGCAACAGTGGGCAATTTTTGCTTCACTATTTCTTTTAGCACTTTACACCTGTGAATAAAATAAGAAAAAACGCAGGAATTGCGGATAAATTAGAAAAAAAATTTTAACTTTAGCATTTTGACTAGTTGCTTTCTGCAAAATTAAATTTAATTGATGGGCATAACAGTGAACAAAATGGGCATTTTTATATTTAAGTTTTATTTTTGACTGAACTCCACTAGCAGAATCACTCATAACATTATACCGTCATAAGTTTGAGCGATTAGTTTAGATGGCGAGTTAAATATTAATTTATCTAATTACTGCTGAATACACTCCGTTAAACCGTTAGCTATTACTCGTAGAAATGTCCAAAATTTCTAATAAATATTTCCACTGTAGAAATATCTAACTAAAATTACCATTTGGCACTGACTTGAAATGTCAGTCGTTTTATCGCACTGAATTGCCAAAAATTTACTACCTTTGATTTGATCTTGAATTTCTTGACGACACACTGCAAGCATGCTTTCTAAAATCTCGTTTTGCATAGTTTTAGATGTACCTTTAAATACTCTCGCTTTGTGTAAATGTTCTTTTAAAATTACATCCAATTCCGAAGTAAAATCAATTAATTCTAACAAAATTCTACGGTTTTCGGAATCTTCTTTTTCATTGTGTCCTCTCAATGACAAGTCCAACTTTTCACAAAATTTAATACAATTGATAATTTTTTTTAAAATGTATCTATTTTTAGTCACCTGCCTATTATGCTTCATAATGTTCTGCCTATATGCGGAATTTAACTGAACCGCAATGTTCACGGAACCAAGCATAGCTAAATTCGTGCAAGACTTTATATGGTGCTTGCTAATTTCATGCTTTTTTATTTTATCGTTTATATGCTTCAGATCTCTAAATCCTTATTCCGACCATGTTTTGCCCATTCCGTCACAATAAAATAAATGGCAAAGAAAACAAAATAGAGCATTCGATTGAGAGCATCTAGAAATCCACTGACATTTTTTATAATTTTTTTTTGAAAAATGTCTTGTGATACTGCAATTTCCAATCTTATCTACCTGTTTCATATTTAAATCTGGTGTCGGACGGCCTATGTTCTTAATTTTCACCTTTTCTGCTAATGGAAGAGTTTTAAATTTAATTTCGATTATATTACAAATATTATGTTCAGTCATCTTGAATAATTCAAAATAATAATCAAAAAAATCTAAGACGCATGTACGCCTTACAACCAAACTTACGGAAATTTTATAAAAGGAAATTATATATTTTAAATTAAATAACTAGTACTCAAATGTTAAACAAAATTTTATTATTATTATAAATATAATTTAATAAATTTTATTGTTTTAATCAAGTTTGAGTCGGACTACTTAATGATATAAGCTCCCAGTACCACTCAAACAAACAGAAAAATAGAGAATAATTAATTAAAATTGTTAACATATATTCTGTGATTAGTCCCGGGTATTGTGATTCCTCCGAATAAGTCAGTTTGATGTACGGTTGGAATATCTTCAGCCGAATTAGGAATGATTGCTTTATAGTGATCTCCATGTATCACATCTCTGCTATTTTCAGCGCAATGAACTACAGCTAAAGGTTTGCGAACTAATTGATCTTCTTTTGCATAAAAAGTATATAATGTGGCACTGAAGCCGAAATAATAATAAGAATCATTTGGATATCTCATCATCATTAGGTCTTCAGTCCTAAAACTGGTTAGACGCGTAACATCATTGTTCCCTATTCTAAACTAACCTACAGATTTTCCTGAAATATGCACAGTTTGCATCTATAACTGTCTGATCTAGGTCTACATCTACCTCTTTTTTCCTTTCTCTGCTTGTAATATATCACATACTATTCCCCAAAAATGCCTTAGAACGTATTCCGCCCTACTATTTCTCTTTTTCCCCAGATATCCTTGTTCTCCTACTATTTCTGTAACTTATTTGTTATTATCTTTGTCTGTCCATGCTATCGTCCTCATACATCTGAAGCACCGCATTTTAAAAGACTGCTACCGTTTTTCTGTCTGCGTTTCAGACTGCCCGTATTTCATAGGCATACTGTGCTGTGCTCCTCATAGGCGCTGTTCTTTCTTGTTAGATGCAATTCGATCACTTTCTATTGTTTTACAGTTATATGCTCTATTTCTCCGACCTTCAATGGTTGTAAAGGGAGGTAAGCAGCCTTTGGCTGCCAAGTTCCCCCAACACTTAACCATTTGGCGATTTAATATATTTTCCAATTTATCTTTTCGCACAGTCAACATTAGTTGCAGGTATTTCGCAACCAACAGCTAGTTGTTTATACTAATCATCAGATTTATTTGCGCTTATTTTTTCGTCATTAGGTTTTCCGTCTCAAAACTGGTTGGACACGTACCTGCATTTATTTATATTCTGAGCTAGCCTACATAGTTCCCTGAAATTCTCACACAGCACGTGTATTCAGCTCGTTCGCTTTCTATTGTTTTCGAATTTTATACCCTATTTTACCGAGATTCAGTAAAGGAGGTTAAGCAACCTGTGGCTACCAAGATCCCCCAACACTTAGACATTTGCCGAAATAATGGTTTTCCAGTAAATCCTTTCACACACTTAACATTATTCGAGAATATTGCCCAACCAATTCTTGTAGTTACTTATAATAATCATCATGTTTAAGCACAGTTATCTTTTCGTCATTAGTTTATCCATCTTGGGATTGGTTGGATGCGTACCTCCATTGATTTCTATTCTGGGCTAGTTTACACATCTCCCTTAAACCTCTACAGCCTACATCTTTTACTATCTGTGTGCAGTAGTCTAATCTAGGTCTGCCTCTTCTTCTCTTTTTTCCTATCTCTGCTTCTAATATATTCCGCACTATTCCCTCATGCCGTAGTATGTGGCCTATCATCCTATGTCTCCTATTTTTTACCGTTTTCCACACATTTCTTTCTTTCCCTACCATTTTTAGTACCTCTTCGTTCTTAACTTTGTCTGTCCGTGATATCCTCATCATACGTCTGTAGCACCACATTTCAAAGACTTCTACCTTTTTCTTGTCCGTTTCTCCTACTGTCCAGGCTTCACAGCCGTACAGTGCTGTGCTCCACACATATGTTTTAAGCAATCTTTTCTTTGCTTCTATGTTTGTGGTCTTTGAGCACAGTAGTTGCTTTTTCTTGTTAAATGTAGCACGACCTTGTGCTAATCTTTGTTTTATATCTTTTGTGCTTTTTCCATCTTGCGTTATTTGGCTTCCTAGGTAGCAGAAATCCTTAACCTCTTGTAAGTTCGTGTTAAATACTTGTATTCTTGTTTTTGATTTATTTTCCCCACCTTTGCAAACTAGAACTTTAGTTTTAGTTTTGTTAATTTTCATACCGTATCTCTCTGTTAGAACCGTTTCCATTTCATTAAGAGCAGCTTCTAACTCTTCCTTGCTAGACGCTAATACCGCTATATCATCTGCAAATCTAAGCATATCAATTTTTTGTCCCTGCATAGTAATTCCATATTAGGGATGAATTCGGGCCGGGCCGGACCGGGCTTTTAGATGCGGCCCGGCCCGGCCCGAAATAATTTGCTCCGGCCCGGCCCGGCGGCCCGGCCCGAACCAAAACGCATCGGCCCGGTTTGAGGCCCGACTTGAATTTCGGGCCGGACTTCGGGCCGGGCCGGGCCGATTCGGGCCGGAATGTAACTAAAACCTTAAGTAATGTATAGATTGTTTAACATCCAAATGGAAAGTATCATTTGTTGATATATGTATTTTCAGTTGTATACAAATACTTCTTTACTATTATTATGCTTTTCTACAAAAGTTGAATATATCAACTTTAATAAATGATAGCTTATAGTATCATTTTCACCTCGAAGAATCTCAAACGTATTTGGAGATGATGCACACTTGCACAGGCAATCCGAAATAAGAGGTGGTTTGCGTCAAACTTCAACCTTAAGTAACAAAATGCATTTTAGATCTCATGTACTACTACTAGTATATAGTAACATATTTAAAGGAAAGTCTTCAAAATTTGACTGAATATTGTTACCTCATGTATGTTTGTTGTGGTTTGTTTAGCATTCTTCTTAATCTTCTTTGGGAATTAAACCACTCATAGTTTTTAAAATCATCTTTATTTACGTTTCGATCCATGACGAGGATCGTTGTCAAAATAATAAAAACTTAAGAAGAATTGTTTCCCCATATTCTAAACAAAGAACTTTGCCAATTTCCATTTTGTAGATTGCTTGTGTATAGGTCTACATTTCGAGAATGTGCTAGCATCCGTTCAGAGAACTGACTATTCTAGTCTCTCGTATCAGGTAGACAGTACTTTGTTGTCTATGAATATTTTCTTGTCGCATGCTTTACTGGAAATTTTAATTATTATGAAATAAAGGCCGACAATCTGTCCCACACCGAGCTTCCATTAAAAGTATTTTAAAAACTACAATTTTCCTGGTAAATTGAAACTTTGTGTAGGAGTTACCAAACAAATAAAAATAACCATCTGCTAAAGCATCATTCATATATGGAATAAAATACAGGATGTGCTATTTAAAATAAATATTATGACAGATATTGGCAAGACTTCAAAACTATTTTAGATATAGTTTCGCCTTGTTCGGTAACTCCTACACAAAGTTTCAATTTGCCAGGAAAATTGTAGTTTTTAAAATGCTTTTAATGGAAGCTCGGTGTGGGACATCCTGTATACATGTCTTTTTTCATATTAAAAAGCTAGATTCTTTGTAATTATATGTTATTGTTTTACTCAATACGTAGCACATTCTCTCTATACGGCGAAAGCAGCGTTTCCATACTTTTGAAGAACCCTGCATATATTAATATTGAACATTTTTATATATAAGATTGTCGGCCTTTCCTTCATAATGATTAAAATTTCCAGTAAAGCATGCTACAAGAAAATATTCATACACAACAAAGTAATGTCTACCTGATACGAGAGACTTGAATAGCCAGTTCTCTGAACGGATGCTAGCACATTCTCAAAATGTAAACCTATACACAAGCAATCTGTAAAATGAAATTTGGCAACGTTCTTTGTTTAGAATATGGGGAAACAATTCTTCTTAAGTTTTTATTATTTTGACAACGATCCTCGTTATGAATCGAAACTTAAATAAAGATGATTTTAAAAACTATGAGTGGTTTAATTCCCAAAGAAGATTAAAAAGAATTACCGATTTACTTCGTCGAGGTTGATAATTTGGATCCCCACACGTTATCCTCCTTATTGAAATCCGACATTGTGATTGAAAACAGATAGCTCAAAATTTAGAATCTTGGTTATAATATTTTTAAAACAGTGTACTAAATAAAGAAACCTTTATGATTTAAATCAGAGTGCAGAAACAAAATTCAGCTTATTTATATTTATCAGGAAAGAATCCGAAATAGTCGCACCTGCAATAAATTTCTGTCTCATGGGTCAAGCAAAGGAAGTGAAACAATTGCAAAGACCTATCAAAATAAGAATAAATTTCAGTATAAAACACAGGCGCATGCCGTCTAATGCGTAAAAGGGATAATAAAACCGTTTGAAATGATAAATCCAAATTTACACGGCTTTTGTTGAAGCACGCTGGAATCAGGTACATTCCTTGCTAGTTCGCAAAATTTGATGAAAATAAGTCGTAATAGGATTAACTTCGATGGAGCAAAAACCTCTAAAATTGAACTACTACCGCATGTACCAACTACTACAGCTGTTTAAAATATGCGACCTAAAATGCAAATTATAAATTTTATTGGTATCCATTAGTAGCCTTAAGCTCTGCAGATAGCAGTAGCTAGAGACGCCTCTGTTAAAATAATATTTACTCTATTCCGTTGTTTTTGTATGTACCCCTTTATAATATCACGATTTTTCTTTATACCTTTTTAGGAGCCGCAACATAAAATATTATTTAGTATTTACATTTTAATTTTCTAAATCCATGTTATTTAAAGCTATAAAAACCTAATCGCATTGTATTCGGTATATTTTTCAACAAAAGATACATTCAAATAGTTAAATATAATTGAGCTGGTTTTTTGTAATCGTGACTTTTTAATATTTTTTCATATGCAGAGTGGTTTCGATTTATTCATAAATAATCTTCAGTGCGGGGCCACAATATTAAATTAATTAATAACTATAATAAAATAAATCAGCTCAATTAACATACGCTGCAATACTCCTTCAAATTAATTAAATATAGCACGGACAATTTCTTGAAAATTGGAAAGAAGTGAATATTACTTATCGAAATAAATCGAAATTTACAAATTGGTTTAAATCAAATCATTTTCTTTTCGATTTACTTCCAATATCACACACCTACCAATATGTGTGTAAATGTACCTGGGTGATATATTAAAAGGAGCGTTAATTATAATTTTGCTTAAGAGGTAACTAAAGAAATCATTAAATGGAATCTTTTACTAAATCAATAAATTTTATATTTCGTTACATAAATTTCGGGCCGGCCCGAAATAGCCCGAAAAGCTTGAGGAGTTTGGCCCGGCCCGGCCCGGGCCCGACACGTACTTGGCCCGGCTTGGGCCCGAAAAAAATTTTGTCGGCCCGGCCCGAAGCCCAGCTTGATATTCGGGCCGGGCTTCGGGCCGGGCCGGGCCAAAACCCGGGCCCGTGGCCATCCCTATTCCATATGGATATCTATTAAAGTTTATATTATTTTGTACTGTTAACATTTCTCAAATAAATTCGATTATCTCGAAAAATAAATGAGATATCGAAAAGTGTATAACATGTTTATAATCAGCGTAAAAAACTAAACAAGGTACATGTATATCATTTATTGTATCATTATGGGAATATGGCAACAGACGACGGCCGCGACGGCGGCGACGACGACGACGTGGCTATTATATTAACATAACTTACTTCGTAAGTTTGGTTGAAAAATTATACACTACGACTACTACACTTACAGAACAAGACATGGTCTTTATTTTCAACGAAAACAAGTGAAATAATCTCTACGCTCACGCAAATTGTACCGGACAACAAACACGCCTTAAAATACCAACAGTACTGAGGTTAAGGGCTCTAATGACGAGAGCCCTGTTAAAGCTATCTGAGGTTGTTATTATTTGCGTTCGACAGAATTCGTCGTCTTTCGATTTCCTATAAGATTTACATTGAAGCTGGGCTGAATAGAATTGAGCCCTCACTTAAGTCCTAAGAAGAATCAACGAGTTTTGTTGACGTCAAGAGAGCACTGTCGAAATATCTAGGACAGGTATTTATTTATTATTGCTTAAATGTAGGATACTAGAATGTAAAATGAATATAGTGAGAAACGTAATTGTTTTAAATAATTTTAAAATATTAATATCAGTGTTACATTTGATCATTTAAACCACATATCTTAAAAGAATTATTTGCATTTTGGTGTTAATTTTCATTAAAATGGTTAGATGTGGTTTCTAACGAAAGGACGACGGTGGGATATGTTTACTATTCATATCCGTTTCCGACATCATACATCATTTTCATTGTAAACGTAGCATTTATAATTTATTTACTGAGACCACTTAAAAATGCCGGGCTGAAAGCATTTATGCATTCGATCTCTAGTTTTGAGTAATCATTTTACAATGAATTAATTTATGCTGAAAAGTTTATTTACGGTACCTATTCCTTAAAATAACCTGGCGGGCTCTAGCCTTTGAGCCCCCATGGAGTAGCCGCGGCTGATTATAGTACAAATCGAAACTCACGGCTCGCATCGTGTAGCTTATCTAAATATCTAGTAGACACTTAGTTTACACTTTATTTTCAGCTTATCGTTTCAGTTAAGAACACTAAGCTCCTTATTATTATCTTCCTTCATTGCAATGTAAGCTTAAGCATTGTTGGTTGCCGTTGAAGGCCTTCGTTTATACGTTTGGCTGAATATGAGTGGATATCTTATATAGGGGCAAGACCCACACGTTAGTCGTAGTGTTTAAGGTCAGTGTCGACATTTTACGATCATTTGATTTCCGGTCCTGGCTGCGACAACGATGGTTCATAGTCAGTAAAGGAACCTAAGGATTACCTGATGGTAGTAGGCAATGGAACTTTGTTCCTTTTAGTAGTATAAATGATCCTTAACAATGGCGAGTTGTATGTCTTAAGTCATTCCGCTTATTCGCTGTTTTCTGTGTTCTTGGTTTACAACAACAATAGTTAGTTTAGAATGAACCATTTATTGTAAGGTCATATGCCCAAAACTCGTGCTGCGGTCTTGCATTCCCATGAAGTTAATGTATCTCATCCGTATCAACATCAATATAAATTGGATGTTTCATACTGATATTTATGGATTCGAAAGGTGAAATTCGGAGTAGTGATTTCCATGGACAAATGGATGTACGTCACAAATGCTGGTGAAGAGGCTGTTTTTATTTTATCGTACTTAGAAGGACATCCAGGTGGCGGTGAGTGATATTTCAACTTTCAATTTGTGTTTGTCGTATTATCAACATATGACTGTCATATTTTATGAAAATCTACTTGATAATATTTTGATTTGTTTACATTTTGTGTTAAATGTTACAAGTAACAGACAGAATGGTTTACTCGTGTTTTTTGACATTAAACACTATTAGAAAATTATAATTTACTATGCAACGTTAGACGTTAGTGCACTTTAGTTTCACAATAGCAACTCGGTATGTTTGATACAAATATTTCTACCTAAGTTGCTTTATGTATTATAATATTAGAAAAATATTTTAAGAATATACACGTAGTTCCTGTTTGTAAAAGAAATTGTAGTAATGTTTGAAAATATTCCGATAATTCGTTAGTTTGAATAGTTAATACAATCGTTCAGACTAATTGTTTTTGGCGAGAGCCTTTCAGATCTGGCTGGTATTACAAACTACGTTACAGTAATTATATGTCATTTTCATGACCAACACTAGGGTCATTATTTAACGATGAGAACTTTAATTTTTTTATGTATATTTATTTACGTTAAATGTGAACAGAAATTGTTAATATTTCGGATAATTCTTATTGGTATTGGTTCGAAATTAAAAATCTATTCAGTATTCATTTAGAAATTTTCATAAAATCGAAAGGACTGATCTTTTATATAATTAATTTAGAAGGTGTTGTTTATTTAGAAGATTGTTATCAGTGATGGTCAAAATATTAACAATTGATTTACAAAAATATCTAAACTCGAATTTGACATTTTTTGTTTCTCTTGTAATTATTTGAGTGTTGAGTTAAAGAATTTAATGGGAAATGAAAATATTTCTAGCTGAAGGAAGTAAATAAAATGAAAGCTTATTTTATTGAATGTTGGTACAAGTGAACTGTAGTATGACAAATTAATTGGGCTCAAGGTAAGGTGTTTTATTATTTCCTTTGTGTTTTATATCTGTGAGCCACAAAGGCGGTTCTTTTTGTGCGTAAATAATATTGTTTTTTACAGGTAGTCTCCGTTATGTAACATGGGTTGCATAACGGTTCGGTTAATTTCGTGTTTCTACACTTTCACAAGGGCTGTCTCTTTTGTCAAAGGTGTATAGGTATCTGACAATACATAGTCTTTATTATCTTTACAATTCAATTAACCCCCCACTCATTGCTCTTCGTCAAAGTAGAGTAAGAGCTTGATCGCATTGCTTTCCTGCCACCTATAGCAGCAAAAACAGTTCAAACGGATTTGTGCCTTAAGAGGTACACGTAGCGCATGCAACCGCACTGTCAGGTAATGGGCCAACTTGAAAATAATCTTAAGGCATGTGGTACCTTTCCTAAATTTAAATATTTAAGAAAGCAACTGAGCTACTTCTAAAGAAGTGAGGTGAATTCTGAAAATTTAGAAATATTATCCCTATCATTATTCTATTTCAAATAAACTTATTCCAGTTGATAATCCAAGACGGATAGGACTTTGTCGTTGGTATCTTAATAAATGTGAAAAGGATAGACATGTTTTCTAATGAGACTATTTTCACGAATAGTGGACTATTCAATCAGCACAGTAAACGACTCTGTTCTCTAGATAACCCATAACTTAACCGTAAATATAGTTAATTGTTAACTGTGGCGGCGCTAGACCAAACGTGGGTGTCGGGGACATCAGTCTTTCGAGGCCCCTAATATTTCTCAGAGCCCAAAACAAAACGTTTAATGACATGAATTATACCAATACATACTAGGTATATATATAAGTATATTGTTGCTAAGCTAATCAAACTGTGGCGGTTAATTAGAACTCAAGGAGCAAATTAACTGTACGTAGTAGAAGGTAAGATACATGAAATAAGGTGAATAGACG
Organism: Platerodrilus igneus; assembly: GCA_036346225.1. NCBI lineage: Eukaryota > Metazoa > Arthropoda > Insecta > Coleoptera > Lycidae > Platerodrilus > Platerodrilus igneus. Next base: position 104,504 of record JARFIW010001619.1, read on the forward strand.
ATTTGAGTGTCTATAATATATAACACTTGAGTTCACATGTTATTTGTCAAAGAAGTGCAACCAAACAATTTCTTTTAAAAATTATAAATTATGATTAAGGACTTACTTGGAAATAACGAGGTGAGAAAATATCCATTATCCATAGGCGGCTAGTTGCACAAAAATGGTCTCTGATGAAATTCCAATTACACTCATGGTATTTAACATGCAAATTTAACTGCGACATTTTAATCCGTTGAGATTAATTGACACGAAACATTATAACTCGTAACGTTCAGAGCTCTAGTCTAGTGGATCATATTATTATCAAAGCATGTATAATTGTTATATGGATAGTGAAGCTAACACTTCTGAAGCGGCGTAAAGCTCGAAGTGATGAAGCCCCTGACTCTTGTTCTATGCGCAAATTTAACATTAAATAGTTTTAAGACGGCCGAACACAAATAGACCAATTACACACTCAAACACAAATTACAATATACGAACTTTTCTGCTTTTAGTTTCACTGAATTTTTTCAATATTTGTATCATAATTTAGACCAGCCGCCATTTTTGCTTCAATCTATAAAATTGACAACGCAGATAGTCTCTCTTGGCCCATGGTACTTCGTAAGTAGGCCTTAATTAATTTTAACTTTGAGAAGCTTCTCTCAGCAGAAGCTGTAGTGACCGGAACGGTAAGTATAATTCTGATTGTTATGTAAACATTTGGGTATACTTCTTGCAAATTATTTTCTAAAATGTACTGTATAAGTTGTTTGACATTTTTGATAGAGTCTATTAGTGAATTCGATTGTAAAAGCAGAAGTTCTTTACATACTTCGAAAGGCTGAATGTCGCTGTGTTCGCCATCCCAAAAACACCAGCGGCCTGAGGGGGTGCGAACTGGGCGACTGCCTAGGGCCCCGCGAACAAAAGGGCCCCGCGCACCGCAATGCATATTTTAAAAATTTGTGTTACACTTTATTTAAAACGATAGCAAAGCTGTTCAGAGTATAGCTTTATGCATCATAAATCTATACAATACCTAGTACATATTGTATAGTTTACAGTTATAATCCTAGTCACCTTTTTCGAGCGGATGAATCACTGTAAGAATAAGAAACTTCCATGCTTACAATAAGAAACAATGAAACGTTCTGTTAAGGTCAAAGATAGATATAAGAAAGCACTAAGCAGTTACATTGTGTACCTAATACTTTTGAAACTTCTTAAGACTGCACACTTTACAGACTTCATTATCTTTTGTAGGGTGCCATGCCATTGTAATATTTCTTTTGTTGTTGGTTGTTTTCCCCATAGATAATCAGTGTTCAAACTAAGTACGGGTTACTTCCATATCATATCAGTAAATTTAGAGTCTTCAGAATAATAAAACTTTAAGTTAGTTCAGTTGTCATTGAGCATTGAGCTTTTCATATTCAACAACCTTTTGAGTTTTACTAATTTAGTTTATGTGTAAATACATTGAATTAATATTGTGGCGAAAAAGGACGTATTTTTAATAGTGTAATTAGTTTCATAGTGAATTGAATAATAGTTTTGTGCAAGTGCATGCAATAAATAAATGTAATGAACTAATGAATTATTAAGTATCACGTGATTTGATTGTAATTGTAAATAAATTATTAGTGTTTTAAATTAAAATTAAGTCCAATAGCAAATAGCATAGACTGCAGATACACTGATTGATTATCTTCTGAAGGAAAATAATTAGGTAAGTTACAATACCTATAGGAATAGGATGGAATTAATCATTCACTTATGTTTTGAAATTTTGGTTCAATAACAGACAAGTTCGAATTTTTTTGCATCAATCTATTAACGAAATCGATATTGTTAAAGTGTTTATTATTGTCTAAAATAATGCATAAAGTGAAAAATATTTGTATTCCATCGGTAACTTCCACACTGTGTAATATATATATTTTTTAAAGTGATGGCATCGCGCGAACGAGACGTTGGTAGAAAATATGAGTCTGGAAATTCAAAAAGAAAAAAATCCGAGAAAAGGAAGGAACAAGCTGGGCAACTAAGCGGATCTCTCGTAAAATATTTGAAAACCGGAAATTGTTCAAGACAAACGGATATGGAATCGTCATTGACATTGACATCAATCGATTTGACAAATTTAGCACCTGTTGAAGAATTACATTCAACAATGCTTCCCTTCGAATCTTCACCGGAGCCTGATAAGTCACCCAAATCATCATCTACGTTTGGGTCACATACTTCATTGTTTTCAGCAGCCTTAGAGTATGAATCAGCTGAAAATTTCAACATGCCGCTCAATATAAATATAGAAAATGATCCAGGAATGTGGCCTACGTACATTACTGATGCAGCACGGTCTGTTATTGTGCTCAAAGGTCCGAGTGTCGTAGATATTAATTTTCCTACTGATGCTAATGGGCGACATTTTAGCAAGTTTTACTATACCCGCACCTTAAAAAACGGTGAAGAGCAAAACAGAAGTTGGTTGGTATACTCAAAGCTGAAAGACGTTATATACTGTTTCGCTTGCCGACTATTTGGTAATTGCTCATCAAAATTAAGCTCCTATGAAGGATTAAATAAATGGAAGAATGTAGGTGATCTCTTAAAAGAATATGAAATTTCTAAATCACACAAGGAATGTCTTTTAAAATGGTTCGATTTACAAAAAGCTTTAAAATGCAAAACAGGTATTGATGATTCATCAAAGTCTGAAATTGAATCTATAAAACAACGATAGAAAAATATTTTAGAAAGGCTACTTGCTGTAGTGCAATTCTTAGCCTCTCATAATTTAGCATTCAGAGGACACTCTGTAAATCTAGAAGATACGTCCAGCGGTAACTTTCTAGATATCGTTAAGTTAATTGGTCGATTTGATCCTATTTTAAAAATCTATTTGCAACAAGTAACTTCAGAAAAAATTAGCGATCACTACCTCGGAAAAAACATTCAAAATGAACTCATACAACTGATTGCAAATCACGTAAAATCTAAAATTATAGAAAAAATACAAAAGTTTAAGTACTTTTCCATAATTCTTGATTGTACACGTGACACTGCTCGAATTGAACAAATGTCAATGATATTCAGATTTGTCGATGTAGATAGTGGTGACATTGAAGAACATTTTATTGGATTTATTGCCGCAGAAAAAAATACTGCAGAATATTTAACTACCTACATTTTAACTGCACTGGAAAGCTTAAAGTTGCCATTAGACAACTGCCGGGGTCAAGGATATGATAACGGTGCAAACATGCGTGGAGAAAAAAGTGGGGTTCAAAAAAGAATGTTGACTGCAAATCCTTTGGCGTTTTTTGTACCCTGTGGCTGCCATAACTGGAATTTAGTATTAGGTAATGCTGCATCCTCTTGTGTACAAGCTCAATCCTTCTTTGGATTTTTGCAACAGCTTTATACGCTTTTTTCTGGTTCTAGTGAACGGTGGGCTATTTTAAAGGAAAATGTTAATATTTCACTAAAACGTTTATCGGGAACGAGGTGGGAGTGTAGAGTAGAATCCGTAAAGGCTGTGAAATATCAGCTAAATGATATATGCAGTGCTATACAAAGTTTAGCCGAAAATACAACAGATTGTGCTTTGATTAGTGAATGCCAATCAATCGAAAAAGAAATAACTTCTTTTGACTTCGTAATGTCTTTAACAATATGGTACGATATATTACACAAAATAAATTTAATTAGCAAGATGTGGCAAGTAAAAAATATGCATTTAACTGTCGCTTTACAACATTTGCAAGGTTTTATTAAATGGATAAACGAATACCGAGATACTGGCTTTAAGTCGGCATTAATTGATGCAAAAGAACTTGCTGAACAAGCGGAAATTGAACCAACATTCAAATGTAAAAGAAGCAGGCAAAAGAAACGCTTTTTTGATTATGAAGCAAAAGATGTGAGTTCCCAGACACCAGAAATTAACTTCAAAAATAATTTTTTTAATGTGATTGTTGATACGGTTCGAGGAAGCGTTCAGCGTCGATTTGAAGCACTTAAAGAGCACAGTTATATATTTGGCTTTATGTATCAAATTCGAAATTTAATACATATGACCGATGAGTCTATTCTAAAACACTGTAAAGATTTGGAGATATCATTAAGCGTTGAAGGAAGCAAAGATGTGGATGGATTAGAACTATATGAAGAGTTAAAACTATTTATAAGAGCGTTTGATGGTGAAAACAGTGCCATTTCTGTATTAAAATATATCATTGAAAACAATTTAAATGAAGTTTATCCAAATATAAGTGTTGCTTTAAGAATATTATCTACAATTCCAGTGACCGTTTCGTCTGCAGAAAGAAGCTTTTCCAGGTTAAAATTAATAAAAACATATTTGCGGACTACAATGACTCAAGACAGGTTGTCTGCTCTTGCATTAATTTCTATCGAAAACGACGTTGCTGCCTCGCTTAATTATCAACATTTGATACAAGATTTTGCTACAATAAAAAGTAGAAAAGTTTGTGTCTGAGAAGTTTAAAAAACTCTCAACATTTTTCTTATTCATCGAATTGTTAATTGATGGGTTTTTTTTTATTTTCATGTTTTCTTCATTTCCTACATTTAAATATAAGTTACTTTTAAATATTAAATTAAAATCCATTTGATCCTGATTCTAATCCTAATACAGTTCATGTAAAATATTTTATTGTGTTAACAATAAAAAATCAGTATTTTGGTAATATTAAAATTTTAGGCTTTTACCAAAAAACTTAAGTCCGCATTTCAGTAGCTTTAAATTTTGATTTTACGATAAAAAAGCCCCGCAAAAACTTTTTGCCCAGGACCCCACAGAGTCTAAGGCCGCCGCTGTCCCGAAATATTGCAGCTAAATCATAACAATGTTTAAGAAGGTCTTCTTTTGGTATAGATTTTAAATAATTTGTGTCAAAATAAAGCCAAATTGTTCAAAATAATTATGGAGCGATTTGAATCGGCATTCGGTGTCGACTATGATAGCATCTAACATCTTATTAAAAAAGTCAACTTTGGACTGCATTTCAGCGGATTGTATTGGTTCATCAATATTTTCATACGAGAACATTCTTTTCATTTTGGCCAATCTTTTTTCTTTAAATTGAGACGAAATTTCATAACTACTTTTTTCCATAAACAATCTGGCTTCTGCAACGCTTTTTTCAAATTCTGTATTACTATATTCTTGAATCCAGTTACATAGCAAACGTAAAGTATCAACAGCGATCTTCAAGTTAACTTGAACCGATTGCAATAATTTACTTAAATTTTTCACGCGCAGTAAAATCTCGTACCAAACGTGTATTGCAACAATAAACTCAAAAGTTAACATTTCGTTGAGTACAGCTTCACAGTCACTTAGAGTTTCAGAATCTTCAGTTTTGTTTTTCAGATCATTTACACAATCGATAACATCATCAAATTGCAACAATATCGCTTCTATTCTACTCTCCCATCTTGTTTCAGATAAGGATTTTAATGTTAATTTTAATTTGGTTTTAAGGAGACCCCAACGCTTGCTTGATCTCGTAAATAGAAGGTATATTTTATTGATAAAGCCGAAAAACGTCTTGGCAATTATAGAAGAATTACTTGCATCTATCAACAGTAAATTCCAACTGTGACATCCACAAGGCGTGAAAAACTCTCTTGAATTAATATTAAGGATTCTAGTTTTAAATCCTTTGTTAATGCCGACCATATTAGCGCCATTATCGTATCCCTGCCCTCGACAATTTTGTATATCTAAACCATTTCTTTCTAGTTCTTGTAATATTGAATTTGTTAAATATTCTCCTGTTGTCTCTGCGACGGCAATAAACCCAACAAAGTGCTCCTCTATCGCTCCAGTTGAAGAATTACAAAATTTTAATGTTATCGACATTTGTTCAACACGGCTGACATCCCTGGTGCAATCAAGCATAAACGCGTAGTATTTTGCTTGTTTGACTCTTTGTATAATCTCATCACCAACTGATTTAGACATTCATGTGATTAATTCGTTTTGAATATCGTGACCAAATAATGTTGTTTAAGCTGTTTTTTATTAATGCGTTGCAGGTGTTCCCGTAGTGTCAGATCATATTTGGATAACAATTTAAATAGGTCTATAAAATTGCCACTATTATCGCTATTATTTAGATTAAGAGATTCTCGATGAGCTCTAAATGCCAGATTATGTGAAGCTAAGTAGTTAATTATATCAATCAACCTTTCAATCAAGTTGTACCAATACTTTTGCGATTCCTTAACCAGTCTCTCGTTTTCTGCATCTATTGTTTTTCCGTGTTTAATTCCTTTATAAAATTTAATCCATTTAATCATGCACACCATGCAATATTCGACTCAAATCTTTCCAGTCGCAACATCCTTCTTTTACTATCTGTGTCTGCAAATGGGAAAAAAGTTTACATGGAAAGCAATAAACTATATCTTCAGATATAGAGTAAATTAACCACCTGCGATGTTGGTTTTCCCCATTACTCAATTTTCGATTAAAGTGGAATTTAGAAAAATGTCTATTATTATCGTCTCTGGGATAACTTTCGTCAGACGTCTCTAGGTTTTGGTGAGGACCGTTTTGAAATAAGTCATGACGCTGCGAGTCCGTTATTGCAAATACCCACTTCCCCGGATCAGAATCCATAAACAACGCTGTGAAATGGGCTGCTTGTTTTTGAATCATTGAGTCACGAATGTTGTCGTCACAGTCTAACTTTTTACTGTTACTGGGTTCAGAGACTTGAATAACTGTAGATTCTGCCAACTCTGGATCTGAAGTTGGTTCAGAAACTTGCACAAGAGATTCATCAGACTTTAATGTTATTGTAGTACCAACCGGTCCTGATGAAGGTTTCTTAAGAAATTTTATCATACTGGAATTCATGGTTTGGTTGGATAGAGCCTTTTCAACTTTTCTTTTTCTTTTTGACGCACCAGATTCCCATTTTCAACCTATATTTCTGTCTCTAGAAGGCCCTCCTGACATTATAATGACGATATCAAATATAAAAGGCAAATACGCTTATACCAGCACAGATTAAATGCAAAAAGCTTTGACTTAAAATAGGGGAATTAACTTAATAATTAATTATACAAAAAATTAAACTAACACATGTAATTCACATCATACTCAATGTAAAATGTATGCATGTAATCCAAACAATATTAGCATAGAAGCTTTTAGTATTTATAATCAAAAATACCAACAATTATAGATTCTTTATCTTTATTTTAACTACGCGTTACTTTAGTCGTTGGTTATAACTTCATACTAAGAGTAATTTAACTACACACTTCACGTATAAACAACAACTGAACGTTCGTAACAATTTACGCATACAGTTTAAGACAGACAAAGGAGGATGGTTTAGTTTTGCCTGTAATTGTATACAAAGAGAGGGGGTATCGATCTAATACGTACCTGTACTTTAAACACTATACTATATTTGTATTAAACCTGTTTAAGTCATCTTGACTGCATTGTTAAATGTTAAACCTTAGACTATTATTACAAAGTACGTACTCAACTAAATAGAATTCTATTAGGAACTTCTGAGTCACATTTGGCTTACAATGACTGAGCTTGTCAACCTGAGAAGACATCAAACAATACCTAAGTAGCTTTTAGCCTAAACTTTATTCATTTTGGCTAAGAAATCATTTTGTATAAAAGCTTCAATCGCGAAAATCACGAAGTAGGGTTTATTCACAATTATATCTCACAAAGGTTACTAATAGTTATGGCATATAATTAATGTAAATTGAACATGTATTTTCAAATGCTTTTTGAAATGAAAGGCCTTTTAACAATGGACTTATCGTAACCACTGGGTGCATTAAATTCTTCTCCCTGCCGGGACAGGTAGTCGACAGGGTCTGTTAGTGTGATGCATTGCTTGCCTTTGCGATACGAAATACTTGCTTTTAAATAAGGGTTTAATCCTACATTTAAAACATTGCAGAATGCTGGCGTTCGTTCTACGATAATAAATATTTTTTTGGTCAACTAATCAACTTCTGCCATTTTTTTGCGAGGTCCTCTTGGACGCGAGGAAGTCGGCGTTCGCCGACGTCGCCGACGCCTAACGCCGTCACTGATTGTTAATGCGAAATATTTTGTTGAAAAATAATTACAATGGCAACTTGACGGCTGAAAATTATTTCAATTTTTTAAGAGACTAACTGGAAGAATATTTGTATGAATTACCTCTTAACATCCGTTAGAGGCTATATAATTTCCATTATAGTGCCTCTGCATAATGCTAAATCAGTAAAACAATACCTAACCGATCGTTTTGGGCATGTGGTTGATGACAAAGTGGAAATTGATTGGTCTGCACGTACACCAAAACTTATGTCGTAAAATTTTTGCTTGTGAGTCGGTTTAAAAAATAAACTGTATATCACTATTTTTTAAACGCTTGAAGAACTAATTGCTACAATCTAAGTGGCAACTGCAAGCATGGTTACACAAACAATAACAAAAACTCTCCATGATGTGAAAAATTGCTGCAAGCCGTGTATTCAACAAAACGGAGGACACTTTGAACACCTTATGCAGTAGTATTGTTTTAAAAGTTTTAAACATAAGTTGTTTTTGATATTTTTGTTGCGTCATCAAATTTTGTGTTAAACTTGCAGATGACCAAAGCCATATAAAAACAAATAAGATCATGTATTCTCCTTCTGAAATAGTGTAAAAAATATCTCCAAGCTTTTGCTCTATCTAGCACAATTTTGGTATAAAACCTTTCTTACACACTGCATGTTAACTATCTCTACATAGCTGAACCCTGCACGAAAACTGCCAACATTACATATTTAATAATTGTTCTAATGTTACAAATAACCAAATTACCTGTACAATGTGCAAGAAATAGACCACTCTCTACGTAAGTTAAAATTATAACTTTGGTATTTGAACAAAACTAAATGATACTCACAAATTCACTAGTACTTGAAACGCGTCACTTGCTAAATTGTACCTGAACCCGCTACTTATTCAGTTACCGAAGCAAGTAATTGAAACGTGAACAAATTTAGATCGTGTACACAACCAAGATTCAACCTTTTAATTGCGTTCGACATTTTTACCAAAAATATCTAACAACAGTGTTCAAATTCGGAGAAATTACCCTATATTTGTTTTATTTCTTATTACACTTGACTTTTGTCGTAAAGTTGAGAGTGTTTTCTATATATCGACTGTTTTTTTGCAAAACATCGTAAGCGACAATATTACCGAAAACGCGTTTCTCAGCTCTGGCTATGCAGTAAGTGATTGTACAAGACCCTGCAAAAGATCGTACGTGAGTAGGCATCCCAAAATAGGGTACATCTAATTTTTATATTGTCGTAACGGCCAATTTTATAAAAAAACGAACCGGCAAAAAAACGCAAGCGACATGTTGCAAAAGCAAAATATCGTATGTGACAAGAAAAAACGTTGCTTACGATACTTTACAGGTGGCGATTGCATTTATAGACCCAAACCTTAAGCAACATTTTACAGATCTCCGTAGAAGTTTGCGAATTTCAGAGTAGATAAATACATAAAAATGATCACAGAGGTCAATACTTTTCGTCAAATTAAATAGTCCTGTTATGCAGGGTGGATTATACCGTCAGTAACGGTTTTTTGTTGAGACGGCATTTTACTTTATACTCTCTATAATTATTATGGAATGTGCTTTATTGATGTGCAGTTCTAGCTAAGCTTACACCTTAAAAATCATCATAATCTGGTAAGTTGAACGATTTATCTGAGATACTGAACAACATAAAGATCTACACGTTTTTATTTGCCTAATAGCTGTTACGTTTTTTCGTCATGGCAGCCACGTTGGGCGCCAAAATCTCTGTTACGTTTTTTTTTGTCGTGGCAGCCACGTTGGGCGCCAAATTTATGCTACGTAACACAAAGAAAGTCAAACCAATGACCCGGCTCAATCGGTGAGTAGGGGGTTTGTAGAAAGCAGACTGACCTATGATGTATGCGGCGGTAAGGAGCTAGTAACAGTACCTGCAATAAAAGAAATTAGATGAGTAAACCTGCAATAAAAAAGATTAGTCCTGCAAACCTGAAATAAAGAAAAAGCATAGTAGCAATGAAAAGTCTAAATTATTCAGTACTTTGTAGAATGTAAAAAAAAGAAACTGTTTAGATAATCTATATAATGTAACAACGGTAAAAGCAATACAAAAATTTTTAGTACAAAGTGAGGTAATATTGGGGAGTAGCAGAAACGTTTCCTCACACACCAATTAGACATAAAGCAGATAAAATTTTACTAAAATATAAATAGGTAAACACAATTAATATGAGTAATTCAGCAGTATTGATTTTTTTTTCTTTTTTTTTCTTAATCGCACGCAAGTCTATTGGGAAAGGTATCAGAACGACGAAGAATATTGCAAAACAAACGGATAGATATTTAAAGCAATAACAAGTAAGAAATAGTTCAACTTACAAAAAGTCCTTCCGCAACGCCTCCTTGCAACTGAAGTGTGGGATTCACGAGGTCCTGCACTAGTGAAGCACTTTACCCTTGACTGTGAGGGTGTTGATGAAACCTATCACACGTTACACGAATCACACCTACGTATTTCACTGGTGTTAGCAACAGACATTATCACGCGTCGGAACTATGTAGCTTTGATAAATTTTATTTCCTACGACAATAATTTCGAAATATTCTGTAGCACTAGTTTAATTTCAACTGGGACCAGAGGTATATTATTTTCATAAACATCCCCATAAGCAGTGAGAAATTTTAAACAATACCTTTGTAAGCCGGTACTCTGTTATATTTCGCAAATAACGAAATTTTCGCAAGCACTGGTCTGTTGTAGATTCTTTGGGGTTAGAAAATTCAGAAACTATAGTATCACAGCAACAAAAACAATTAGTAACAGCCACGCGTATCACCAAGTAAAACCGTCAGTCAATGACCTTAAAACCCGTGCGGTCGAGTAAACACATTCTACAGTTAAAGTACAGTGTGTCCCAAATTGGATGTATTAAATGGGTAACTTAGTTGTTATTAAAGATACAATAAAACTGTGTGTGCAGTCATGTGCCAACTTTTTGAGATCAATTCAATGGTGAAATCACAAATGAGCGATCTTCTTTTGTTTTTGAGTTATAGCCAAAAATTGATATTTTTTACAATTCTATTAACTCTTATAACTCGTTTGTTTGCAAAAATATCCAAAAATACTGTAGAAGTCTTTTATACTGTTTTTTACGTAGAATACAGTGGCGTACGCAAATATTTAATATTTATAATACTTTTGAGGTTATAATATAAACTTGCATTTTTTTAAATGGAAACCACAATTGGTTGTCACTTTATTTAAAAGCTCTTTTTGACAGCTTTTCAAAAATATATAGTTTAATATAATTATCTATTCAAATGGCCGAATTATTTCATGTTTTTGGTATAATAAAATAATTTATTATATTGGTAATAAATAGTTGGCCGCGAAACAAAAGGTAAACACAAAGCAAGAGTTTATTATTGTACCACACCACTCTAAACAACAAAGTTTGAAAGCTAGAAGAATACAATATCATAACTACATATATTACAAAAATTAATATAACTACATCTTAAATTGAAAATTATACTTTCCTATCCACATTTAAACAGTCTATAATCCATATATGGATACACAAATACACACATACTCACACACCTCATACCCTCACAAACACACACACACACACAAGCACGCGCCTACGCATGCATGTACGCATGCGCACACAACCACACACACCCTCACCTACACACACCTCATACATAATATATATATATATATATATATATATATATATATATATATATATAAAACACTAGAACACAGATGGGAATACTACAATAGTTTTATTTGCTGATAATTCAGAGATATTGTTCAAACTGGCCTCCATTCTCTTTTAAACAAAGTTCGCATCGTTTTATTAAAGACTTAATAGAATTTAATAAATAAACCGCCTTAACTTTACGAGATGCTGCTTCAATTTGTTACGTGCTAAAATTTGACGCTAGACTTTTGGTAGTTTAGTTTTGATATGCGAGAGTTTGGCGCCTTAAATTTGAAAGACTTGGCGCGTGTATTTCCGTCACTACAGAGTGCATTTGCGCCAGTTCGCGCCGACGCGAGTGGAGAACAAAAGTGGGGAGTTTCCGAAAGACGCTAAAACGTAGCTTTTTGCCTTTGAACATCGAGAAGAGTGGCTGGGTCTTGTATCGTACCTTTATCTTATTATGTAGATTCCCTTTTGATTATTCGTCCCCTATAAACCCGTTCCTTATCGTTCCCGCTACATATAGGTAGAAGATAATTTGGATACAACCTGGCAGCAGTCTACGACCCTAGAATGAACGAGTCCAGGGAGCCCTGCAGTAGCTAGCCGGAGCAATCCTGATGGAGGTCGCAGCCACCATCTTTAAATAATTTGGAAAGGCGCCACGAGCAACCCTGACGGAAGGGATTCTGTAGGAAGCTGGACCTATTCATGTGAGTATCCCGTGTGTGGTATATTGTTTATAATACCTTTTATGAAATTGACATATTGCGTCATTACGTGTAATAATTTGCATATTGTGTGACGTCATTGACAGATGGGCGCGTTAATTTCCACTTTATGGATTAGCGTTACCAACTGCCGTTGCGTCGCATATACCGCGTCGACGGTTATGTAAGAATCACGTTTAAATGTAAGAAATTGAATTCCGCAACTCTTCAATACTATGGTTCTGGGTTTTATAGATATCCTCTTTCAAAAAATTCCACAAGAAATAGTCCAATATCGACAAGTCAGGAGATCTAGGCGGCCACTTAACAGGTCCAAACGTACCCATCCATTTATTAAGATATTCTCTATTTAAATAATCACGAGTAATTATAGCGTTGTGCGGGGGTGCACCATCTTGTTGGAACCACACTTTTTGTCTTTTTTCGAGAGGCATGTCCTCCAGTAATTCGTGCAAGTTGGTATACAAAATTTCAATATAGCAACAAGCTGAATGATTGTTTTCAAAAATATGGTATTGAAATTTGCCACCAACAATGTTGCAACAAATATTCAAACCATAACGGCTTTGTTGACGCCTCGTACGTTTGATAGGTATTTTCATTCGACCAGCAAGTGCTTTATCAGACCATATAATGTTATTTCCAAAATTGTTAGTAGCAGCACATTTACGAAGATATCATTGACAAAATCGCCTTCTTTTTGAAAATCGTCGGAAACAAACTATGTATAATTTTATTTTATAGGGTCGATATTTATTACGCTTCAATATTCTTGAAGCTGCTGATTTAGAAACGCCCATTTCCTTTCAATTTTCCTACATGATGTTCTTGGGTTTGTTTCACACATGCTATGGTTGAAACAGGTAGTTTGCTCTTAATTAAAAACTGCATACTGTTTTTCTAGGTTTTCAAAGCAGCCAAACTGTTGTAAATTACTATCTATCCTTTTAAACATGTTAATATTAGGTTGTTGTCTTTCAGGGTATCTGTATTATTTACAAACGACATAGTAATATTATATGCTATTAGTTACACAATTACCTGTTAAAATATAAAGTTTTTTACTGATAGAGGAATTCTCGCAGACTCAATAAATGCAACTAGCATATCGTATTTTTCGTAATTTTCAAATTTTGCCATTTAGTAACAGACTGATGCTTCACTTACAAACTAACAATACAATTTATTGCATGTGCAATAGATATGATTCAAGCTCGTTGACGTTTGTTATACAAACAATTGTCGTTTTTTGTTTATCTTTTGTTTCGCGGCCAACTATTTATTACCAATATAATAAATTATTTTATTATACCAAAAACATGAAATAATTCGGCCATTTGAAAAGATAATTATATTAAACTATATATTTTTGAAAAGCTGTCAAAAAGAGCTTTTAAATAAAGTGACAACCAATTGTGGTTTCCATTTAAAAAAATGCAAGTTTATATTATAACCTCAAAAGTAATATAAATATTAAATATTTGCGTACGCCACTGTATTCTACGTTTAAAACCGTATAAAAAACTATTACAGTATTTTTGGATATTTTGCAACCAAACGAGTTATACGAATTAATAGAATTGTTAAAATATCAATTTTGGTTATAACTCGAAAACAAAAGAAGATCGCTCATTTGTGATTTCACCATTGAATTGATCTCAAAAAGTTGGCACATGACTGCACACACAGTTTTATTGTATCTTTAATAACAACTAAGTTACCCATTTAATACATCCAATTTGGGACACACTGTACAACTAAAATCGTGCCGTGTTTTTCATGTACAATTTGAAAAATTTTACCGCATTAATTTTTCACTATCATCAAAGCAAACAGAAAGCAGTATTTTCCCAACGTAAACAATCTATAGGCACGAGGAACAAACTAACAACGTAACGTAATTAACATCTAGGAACAAAGGACAAACTAGAACTCTTCCTTCACAAGAAAAACAATTAAAATCGTGACGTGCTTGTAGTTAATAAATATAAAATCACTATCTTCAAAGCAACAACGGAAAGCAAACAGTATTTTAACGTAATTACATCGGAACCAAACACAAACTACAAACTGCTCGCTATTACAACCGCTTATCGACTATTATCTACCTCGCTAATAACATAAGGAACATCTAAAACGTGAATGTAACAATCGTATCTAATAATTAATTACAGGCTGTTTATCGTTTTCGATAAGTTGGAATTTATTTATTAATTAGAATCAAGCTTCAATTTATCTATCTTTTAAAATGAATACACGCGAGTTAAATTGCATACAATATGAAAACTATTCGGACGTATTTACTTGATACAAACAGCGATTCAAAGGAAACGATGCAATCCACTCATTACAATACGACACCTTCGCCTAAGGAGTTAATAAATATAAAAGATAGAAATAGGAATTGCAGAAAGGTATTTACTAATTTGAGAAAAAGCGTAAAAAGGTTAAACTACTAAAAATGCACGTTACATAGCACTCATGTGTTAAGGTCTCCCTTATTTTATGGTTATGGCGATGTCACGTGACACACGTATTTTAAATCTGGCTCTCAGTCAGCTAGAGAATAATTATAAATGCATAGAAAAGCAAAAGTTAACCAAAATAGCAGAAAGCGCTACAAAAGAACTAAACGACGATGGAATTAGTGGTAGCTCTGTTCTTGTACCTTCATTTAACAACTACGATTTGCAAGAGGATAATAAAGAGAGCGATTTATTTAATATTGAAAGCATGCCTGTATTGCTTGTTGACAAAGACCTTGTCACTGAAATTGACGCTGTTGATAATGCTATCCAAGTTCTCAAAGTTAATGAAAAAATACCATTTTCAGAAACTGAACACAAAAATAAAGCCAAAGCTACCGGTATCAAAAGATTAGTTGATTACGATGATTCATCATCTGATTCTCAATCAAAAGATAATCTAAACATAGGTTGTCAGAAACATAATGCTAGTAGTAGTAATAGCTATAAGCAGAAGAAGGTAAAATTTCAAATACTTGCATCCGATAATTCATTTTTTGATGATCCTAGTTCGTATGATTCTTCTGGTTCATCTTCTACAGCCGCAGGTGTTGTAGAGTTGGAAACGTTTAATTTTGGCAAAAAAAGAAAACCGAATAAAAGGCTATTGAAGCAAAAAGAAAAAAACCTAGGTAACGGTAAGTCTATTCAACCAAATCCGTGTAGTCATGGCAGTAGTGGGGTAAGGCCGGTCCTAATTCAAAACGTGTCCACACGTATTTTACATATGTAAAATACACGCGCACCGTTTTGAATTAAGACCGGCCTTATATACTTTAAATGTAAAATAGTTGTGAAAACATTTCAATGTAAAATAGTTGTGAAAACATGAATTCTTATATACTTTAAAATGTAAAATACTTGTGAGCACGTTTTGAATCAAACATACTTCAAAACACACGTATGTTGAAAAATGTAAGTGCAGAGAAAAATGTGTGTAGCTGTTTTGAATTCGGTTCTCTAGCGAGAAGTTACACGTGCACCGTTTTGAATTAGGATCGGCCTTATATACTTTTAATGTAAAATACTTGTGAGCATGTTTTGCAGTCAGACCGTCTTTATATTACTTTCAATGGAACATACATACTTCAAAACCCACGCATGTTAAAAAATGTATGTACAGAGAAAATGTGTGTAGATGTTTTGAATTTTGTTTTCTAACGAGAAGCTATAAAGTATGCCAGATGCAAAATATCGCATTCAAGTCAATTGTGTTTAATTAAAGTGGATTCTGATTTATGTTTTTTATTTATGTTTAGAGGCGGCAAATACACATGGGCCGGTTTCAATTCAAAATGTGTTCACTCTTGTGATAGGTTGAAAAGTGGGTTGGCAAAGTACGCAGATGGTGGTAATCTGCTATATAAGGAGATTGCTCCTAATATTAATTTAATTAGTCGAAGTTTACTGCATATATTTACATACAAACATGTATATAATTGATATAAAGGGATTTAAATACAAGATAAACGAGTTTGTGTGCAAAGAAATTGCGGTTTTGGACTTGTTGGAAGGTGTTGTTTGGCATCAAATTTTTAAACTGAAAATGCAGTCTAGTCGTTTGAGCCAAGATCATATAAAACACAACGACTGGGTGACAAGAAATATTCATGGTCTTTCTTGGGATGAATCTTCAACGGCTGGGATGGTGTTATCATTTATAGTGCTTTATTTGAAGCAAATTATCCGACCCGGTGAAGAAGTATTTGTGAAGGATCTAGAAAAGAAGTAATTGATTGAAACCTATCTAATGCAAAACGTTGTAACTGATATGCTTGCACTAGGTTGCCTTAAGCTATCGGAGTTAAAAATCAACAACCGTTTAAAATATAACATCCATTGTTGTAGACACAGCAAGTCTAATCACACTAGTCTAATGCTTCTTCAGCATTTGCATTTCCATAGTTACGTACTGAAGGCAACTTTGCAATTTTAGATCACATGCATTTCTAATTTCAATTGCAAAAAATATGAAAGCATCTACTTGAAATGCATTTCTAACTTTAATCGCAAAAAAATGAGAGCATCTATTCGAAATATGCACTCAGATTAAAAGTCAAAAATTGTTTTACACCGTTCTGTAAACTGAGATTACTGAAATTTCGTATTTGAATTCGAATAAGTGGGATTATTTGTATTCAAATAGGGGGAAAATACTCAAATTTAGACCAGGGTAGAAAATTAATTAACGACATCAAACAATTTTAATCACCTTGTATAAAGAAACAAATAGAAATTACGTGCGAAATTTATATCAATTAATTCAATTTTTAAGTAATGGGTATTAAACAAAGTGTACAAATAGTATTTAATATTTAATTAGTATTCGCTAAAAATTAAAGGATAGAAGTCAATGCCATTCATTATTATTTTAATTGGAGTTAATTGAACGAGTATTGAGGTATACATAATATGCATAAAAGCTTTTAAAAACCCAATAATACCAAATATGAGACGCGTTGCTAGCATACAAATCTATCAAGAAAGTTAAAATAACATGAAAACAAAGCTCGGAGAATTATATTTAAAACATTCATTAGAAGCGAACACCTGCGTATTTTAAATGTCACGTTCTGTTTAATTTGTTTAGATAAACATGAAAATTCTGCGTATATTGCAAACGGTCGGATAAACCGTAGCTTATATTAACGGGAAGGCTAGCTACGGGGGGTTATTTAACTCAAATAGGAATCCACGTGGATTGAAATAGCCCATAATAAAGAATATTGATTTGTACCACTCAGACCAGGGTAGAAAGGGATGGACAAAAGCGTAAAGCAGAGACACAGATAATTAAAGGCCGGATTTGAGCAAGGTCACTATTTTTGCGATTGGTGGAAATAAGATGCAGATATGAGAGGTGTAAACGTAACGATTTCTATACAAAATTAATTAGTTGTTCTCGGACGTGTTTGCGAGCCGTGTGAAAATTTCATAGATTTTCAACTGGCGTGAGTGCAAAGTTTGTAGAATCTTGTGCCGAGCTGTCGAAAAGGGAACAGAGAATGCGAAAAGTCTGAAAACTGGCCATCGCGGGACAAATCCGACGGGCAGGCGAGCTATTATATAAACCCCATGTCAAATATAACGGGAGATGGTTCCAGATTTTATACAGGTGGCGTATCATTGGACCAACATATGAAATTTTATGGCGATAACAGGGTAAATCCGCAAATTTTTATTAATAGTGTAAGAAATCTAGTGGGAAATTTATTTGACGAACAGACTAAACTCAATACGATAAAGGCTTTATTGAAAGACAATGCGGAAGCATGGTACAATTTAGTAGGACAGGACATAGACACATATCAGGACTTTGAAAAAATTTTTTACAACATTACTGGTGTGATCACAAACAGGATCAGATTAAGGACGACTTAATTACAGGAAAATTTAAGGAGAGTTTGCAGGCTCTAGGGAACAATATGCCATCCGAAAATACAGTGTGGCCAAACAACTTAATCCACCATTGACGGACAGACAAATAATCAAGTACCTATCACGACATTTTGAACTGGAAATCAGACAACATGTGGCCTTACAAAACATCACAGAACGGGAGACATTTTTAGAATACTTACAGAGATATGACGATGTATGTGTAGGACGGACAAGAGAGATACGAGAACGGAACATTAACACAGTTAGGTTTGACAACAGGACACCGAATTCTCCGAGACGACCTGACTATAATAGGAATTTTCGACCGAATTGGGAACGACGAGGACAGGAATACAGAAGTAATAGTGCGACTAGGAAACCGACGTCAAGACCTAGTTACACGAGACAGAACAGTTTACCGGAAGTAAACAGGACTGTGACGAGCACGCCGTATAGAGACAGGGATACGGATATGAATACGAGGAGGACGAACGCACAGGTTGTAGAAGGACAACCAGGACCAAGCACGGAAAACAGGACGAGACAGGATTATTAGACCGCGACAGACCACTAGATTTCAGTGTAAATGTATATGAACATCCACGTGAATTTTTCAAAATTGAGGAGGAAATAGAGCCAGAAACTGTAGAAAATTATGTTTGCCAATTATTAATATAGGAATTTTGAGAATAATGTAGAAGTATTACTTGATACAGGGGCAAAGGCGAGTTTAATATCGGAGGAATTCGTCAGCAAAATTAGGGATAAGGTTTGTGATAGAATTATGCCTATAAAGCGTAGCCATTTAGTAGCTCCAAATAAAAAGAAGTTTGCTGTAGTAAATAGTGTTGTGGTGCTTAGGATAAATATAGGAGGTTTAAGCTGTGAACAGGAGTTTGTAATTGTACCTGGACTGAAGTTTCAGAGCATTTTAGGTGTTGACTGTATGATGAAGTTAGGGGTTTTGATAGATATGGAAAGGAAGGTAGTAAGGATTAAGGATAGGGTAGTGCCATGGAAGGGCGGTTATGAAGTCACAGAGGATGACACTGGGTTGAGTATTAATGTAGTAGAGGTAGAGGATGATGGAGTTAAACAGGTCAACACAATAAGATGTCCAGAGGATAGGAGAGTAGAGGTTCAAGCTTTATTACAAAAACATGCAGAATTAGTGGGGGTAGAAGCAAGCACAGCGTTAGGCTATGAGCACGTGTTAGAAGTGGATAATTCAGAACCGTTCAACGCAAAGGTTTATCCAATTCCAGCAGCATATCGGGATCAAGTGAAGGCAGAATTAAATAAAATGTTGGAAGATGGCATAATAGAGGTCTCAAACACTCATTTCATAAATCCGTTGGTGCTAGTTAAGAAAAAGGATGACAGTATTCGTTTATGTTTAGATGCACGAAAAATTAACCAACGGACCAAACCGCAATTCCATTGTCCACCATTCATTGACACACTTTTGACGAGGTTTAGTGGCAAGTTTGTTTTTAGTAAATTAGATTTAAGGAACTCATTCTGGCTGATTCCATTACACAAGGATTCTAGAAGGTACACAGGATTTTCCATAGAGGGAAAAATCTATAATTTTAAGGTGGTATCGTTTGGTTTGTCGGCAGAAAAGGAAACAATAATAAATGAGAAACAGACAAGTGTAGGGACTGAAGAAGAAGCAATATTTAAGAGTCAGGATATTAGGGATAAGTTTAATTTATGTGAAGTAACAAGGATGATGAGTATAGAAATAGAAGGAGAAGAAATAGGGATGAAGAGTATTAGGATAGTTAGAAGAAAGACTTGGAGGGTCAAGAAAAAAGTCAGATTTAAATAAGAAATGAAGATTAAAATATAGGGATAGAATAGGTGTATATAGAAGAGTAGAAGTAAGTGTTTATAGAAAATAAAGCTATGTAGGAAGAAAATAAGATAGGTTAAGTGTAGAGATTTCTTATAAGATGAGTGGAGAGTTAGGAATAGAATAAGAATAGGATAAGTATATAGGATTAGGTAGGGGAAAGTGAGTATAGTGAAGATTAGTTAAAATTTAGGAATAGGATAGGTATATAGGATTTATATAGGATTAGATGGATAAGTAGGATGAAGTTAGGGATAATTTCAGTTTATAAAATTAGGTGAGAGTTAGGAATAGGATAGGGATATAGGATAGGTGTAAATATTATTAGGATTGGATATAAGTTCGGTAAGTTAGAAAGATAAGGGTAGAGTGATATAGACAATTTTTTTTTGTAATTTTTTTTGCAGTCTAGACGTTTTCTATTTGAATTCGAATAAGTGGGATTATTTGTATTCAAATAGGGGGAAAATACTCAAATTTAGACCAGGGTAGAAAATTAATTAACGACATCAAACAATTTTAATCACCTTGTATAAAGAAACAAATAGAAATTACGTGCGAAATTTATATCAATTAATTCAATTTTTAAGTAATGGGTATTAAACAAAGTGTACAAATAATATTTAACATTTAATTAGTATTCGCTAAAAATTAAAGGATAGAAGTCAATGCCATTCATTATTATTTTAATTGGAGTTAATTGAACGAGTATTGAGGTATACATAATATGCATAAAAGCTTTTAAAAACCCAATAATACCAAATATGAGACGCGTTGCTAGCATACAAATCTATCACGAAAGTTAAAATACCATGAAAACAAAGCTCGGAGAATTATATTTAAAACATTTATTATAAGCGAACACCTGCGTATTTTAAATGTCACGTTCTGTTTGATTTGTTTAGATAAACATGAAAATTCTGCGTATATTGCAAACGGTCGGATAAACCGTAGCTTATATTAACGGGAAGGCTAGATACGGGGTTATTTAACTCAAATAGGAATCCACGTGGATTGAAATAGCCCATAATAAAGAATATCGATTTGTACTACTCAGACCAGGGTAGAAATGGATGGACAAAAGCGTAAAGCAGAGACACAGATAATTAAAGGCCGGATTTGAGCAACGTCACTAGGTTTGCGATTGGTGGAAATAAGATGCAGATATGAGAGGTGTAAACGAAACGATTTCTATACAAAATTAATTAGTTGTTCTCGGACGTGTTTGCGAGCCGTGTGAAAATTTCTTAGATTTTCAACTGGCGCGAGTGCAAAGTTTGTAGAATCTCGTGCCCAGCTGTTGAAAAGGGAACATAGAATGCGAAATTCTGAAAACTGGCCGTCGCGGGACAAATCCGACGGGCAGGCGAGCTATTATATAAACCCCTGTGTATAGGAGTTTAGCTCTCTTCTATTTTTTGATTATTCGATACTTTAAACAGCTTTGCTCTTTATTTTTTTGATGTTATACGATACTTTAAGTTGAATACGTGGTGATTACGTGCTACAAGAAAAGTTATTAAGTGCACTAAGAGAAGATACAAGATAATAAGGTCTAGTTATATTTGCGAGTATTACTGTACCAATTATCGAAATTAGTAACGATAAATGAATAAACAAAAGTAGGCAGTTTTGGGTATAGCGTGAAAGAATTATGAATTTCAGTGCTATTTTTCGGGGGTGTTAATAATCAAATGTTATTCGTAAACGTGATTGGATCCACAAAACAAGATTTGGATATACATAGATGAGTTCCTGAGACGCCCTGAAACAATTTTAAATGAATGGTGGTGTAGAAAAAGTTTAAAAGCGTTCAGAATCTGAAGCCGTAAACATAAACCAGCTGGAATGGTGGGATGAGCAAGTCCGATGTACATTGAAGCCACGAGTGCAGTAACCTTCAGGTGAATTATGCATTTTGTTCGATCTTAGAAGTTTTGGTGTGTGTTGAATATCTTGATAATTTGTTTGATAAAAAATGGACAGTAGTAAATTTGTATAAACAACAAATTTTTAGTTTTAAGGTAAAATTTTCTTGTTTAAGTAGAAAGGAGTATTTAGCAGTTTATGTATTGATTATGATGAAAATATGGGTCTGTCTTTGAGCTCAATTAGACTAACCTGTTTAATTAACGTAAAGGGATGGGAGATGCTCCCTTTTATTCGGACTCAGGTCTGCAAATATTGTTAAATTAATTAGTAGGCATCCTACAAGGACTTTAATTCTGGATGCAAATTAAAATGATAACAAATTTAATCTTGAAATTTTATGATACTGAAATTTATGCTGAATTTTAATTTTGAAATTTTAGTGTATTGTGAATATCGACGTAAATAGAGTTAACGTTGATGTTTGTGGTAGGAATGTGTTTTTTTTTTTAATGAGGATGAAAGTTATCTAGGGGAGCAGCCGAGACGGAAAGAGTAAAGAGGCGATTATCAGAAGAGATTCAACAGGGCGAGAATCACAGCAAATCTTGGTAAGGCTTTTTGTAGGTTTCACAGCAATATATATATATATATATATATATATATATATATATATATATATATATATATATAATGTTATGTACTCTAGAATAAACATACTATAACTCACTTAAGTTCCCAAATATAAAGAACAGTTCTAACTCACTCCAACTCTAAACGGTAAAAAATATTTCATAATCAGTTCTATGGGGGCTGTTTTCTTGATCTTTGACGCGCGGTCGTTTATGGTTGTTCTTCTTCTTCGTGTTCACTAAATAAAGGTTCAAATGTATATTAGATCAAGTAAATGCATTAAGAAAATTAAATCTATATATTAAGCTAACGAATACATACTCTGTATTGGTGTCATTAGGTCGTACGTTGCAATTGGTGGATCTGCTCACGGCGTCAACGATTTTTTTCTCCAGTACTTAATTTGGATTGACTATAAACTACTCAATAATTTTAACCCAATCACTATCATTATTCTTTCCTGACAAAGACAATTTTTAAAAGAAAAAGGTTTTCATTTTTGATTTGTTCTATAGAACATACAACTACAACTTGGCAATAAAGATTGATCGATTATCACACACATATCTTGAGTATTTAAGGATATTAAACAACAAGAACAGCAGAAAATTCAACCCATGTAAGCTAGAATTTAATGCTAAGGTATTGTCTAGATAGCAATTGTAAAAATATGAAATCTACAGAAAAGCCAAAATGTTGCTTCAATTAAAAAATCCCTAAAGATTTGAGTATCCCAAAAAAAATCTACATCAAACTTATGCGTTTTTTGTTTAACTAAAAATTTAGGGTAAAAATAACTTTAATTTTAAAATATGGTATAATTAGAGCTTTATTGACTATTTATACAAAAATATCAATGTGAAGTATTTACTTTTCAGTAAAACTGAATGTGATTTTGTATCAAGGTTTATTTTATTATAAAAAAATGTTGCCAAGCGTTTTCTTGTTTCATGTCGTCCTGTAAATAGAATATGCAATGTGCAACGCATGACATTTTCCATAAAACTTTGTTAAAGCAATTCATTTCTTCATCAGGTGAAGGATTAATTATAGTACGTAGTAAAACTAACTCAATCATGGAGGTTTAAAATAATTTTTTAAAATTCAACGAATGCTACGTAATGAAATTTAAATTACACAACGTTATTTCTATGATAAAACTTTTGGTCTTTTATATGACCTTAATAAATACTTGTTTGAAATGAATGTCAATCGCTTTAAGTGAAAAAATCAGTTAGACAAACCGCTCATTAGGCGCTTTGTGAGTTTATTCACACAGATATAGAAAAATATTATAACACCGTACAGTTAGCAATCTCCTCTGATTTACTTTTCAGTAAAACTGAATGTGTTTTTGAATCAAGGTTTATTTTATTATAAAAAAATGTTGCCAATTCAAACTTTTTTGCGTTACCCTAAGCGAATAAAAAAAAAACGTAGTAAAAAATTAACTCATGTCTTAATCGGCTAATACAGTAATATTGACGGGTATTGATATTACTTCTGCAACGAAAACAATTTTAACACAGTACTCGCTGTCGTATGTAATTTTTGTAATCAATACTACAAAAATAGGCAATAGTTAGTATCAGTGGTTGAGGTACTAAAAATTCTTTTATCATCACTTGGATTAAGAACAATTTTGTTTTGTTTAATAGTAAACACATCATGTTTGACTGATCTAATTAAACATTACTGTTTCTGTACAGTCTGATATCGATTAAAAAAATGTATAAAAGTCAAGTTCTTTCAGTTGTATTGAAAAAAGTATGCAATTTTCTTTCAGAAAACGATGCAAATTTTTAATTTTTTCTAACAGGTCAGTTTATTATTTAATATAAATACTTCACGTAGATTTTACCAACAGTATAGAGAAAAAGTCTCTGATATCGATTAAAAAATGTATAAAAGTCAAGTTCTTTCAGTTGTACTAAAAAAAGTATATATTTCAAATGATTTCTAGGTAAAATTTAATTTTTTTTGTTTTGCAATTGACAACTTTAATTTTCAAATATGGTATATACGTGTGCACCGTTTCGAAGTCAGACCGGCCTTCCATTAATGCTGACTAAGCGGATTTATTTATTATTCTGCTGATGTTAGCATTAAATTTCTCGCTTTTTATTTTTCTGTGGATGTCAGAATTAAAAAAATTTATACATGACTGGCTTTATTAAATTTTCTGTAGATTTCATATTTCTACAATTGCTATCTAGGCAATACCTTAGCATTAAATTCCTGCTTACATGGATTGAATTTTCTGCTGTTCTTGTTGTTTAATATCCTTATACACTCAAGATATGTGTGTGATAATCGGTCAATCTTTATTGCCAAGTTGTAGTTGTGTGTTCTATAGAACAAATCAAAAATGAAAACCTTTTTTTTTTAAATTGTCCTTGTCAGGAAAGAATAATGATAGTGATTGGGTTAAAATTATTGAGTAGTTTATAGTCAATCCAAATTAAGTACTGGAGAAAAAAATCGTTGAGGTCGTGAGCAGATCCACCAATTGCAACGTACGACCTGATGACACCAATACAGAGTATGTATCCGTTAGCTTAATATATAGATTTAATTTTCTTAATGCATTTACTTGATCTAATACTCATTTGAATCCTTTTTTAGTGAACACGAAGAAGAAGAACAACCAGAAACGACCGCGCGTCAAAGATGAAGAAAACAGCCCTCATAGAACTGATTATGCAATGTTTTTTGCCGTCCAGAGTT
The DNA here is from genome assembly GCA_036346225.1 of Platerodrilus igneus. Lineage (NCBI taxonomy): Eukaryota > Metazoa > Arthropoda > Insecta > Coleoptera > Lycidae > Platerodrilus > Platerodrilus igneus. The sequence goes on from JARFIW010001619.1 coordinate 130,034, forward strand.
GGAGTGAGTTAGAACTGTTCTTTATATTTGGGAACTTAAGCGAGTTATAGTATGTTTATTCTAGAGTACATAACATTATATATATACATATATATATATATATATATATATATATATATATATATTTTATAAATTACAATAAAGAAAAATACATTGTGTGTTTCATTTCACATTACTCCCGATTTAATAACTACGTAATCTCAGTTTACAGAACGGTGTAAAACAATTTTTGACTTTTAATCTGAGTGCATATTTCGAATAGATGCTCTCATTTTTTTTGCGTTTAAAGTTAGAAATGCATTTCAAAGAGATGCTTTCATATTTTTTTGCAATTGAAATTAGAAATGCATGTGATCTAAAATTGCAGAGTTGCCTTCAGTACGTAACTATGGAAATGCAAATGCTGAAGAAGCATTAGACTAGACTATCGTTTACAAGAAAAAAAAAAGTCTGATATGGGTTGAATTTTCTGCTGTCCTTGTTGTTTAATATCTTTATATATACTCAAGATATGTGTGTGATAATCGCTCACTCTTTATTGTCAAATTGTAGTTGTGTTCTATAGAACAAATCAAAAATGAAAACTTTTTTTACAATTACCCTTGTGAGGAAAGAATAATGATAGTGGTTATGTTAAAATTATTGAGTAGTTTATAGTCAATCCAAATGAAGTGCTGGAAAAAATTGTTTACTCCGAAAGCAGATCCACCAATTGCAACGTTAGCATATATTTCAAAAAATTTATTTTTAGTTTTTTGAAGTTAGAGCATTTCATAGATTTCTTCGTTTGTATATTTCTTGCAGATAAACTGAGTTCGCGATTTAATAACTACGACTTGTTATTCTTTAAAAGCGAGAATGAGAAAATTGATGCAGTCAGTTTGTCTATCTGTCTATCTGTCTGTCTGTCTTTGGCAAATTTTTCGAGATATCTGTACAATTTGTTAAATGTTGTAAAACCAGTAAAGAGCTATTGCGTTGATCAATTATAATTGCTTTCAGGGTTGAGAGTCCCATTCGTGCTGTCTGAGTTTAATTGTTTTTTCTGCAGACATCAGCATTAAAGATTTCTTCTTCAATAATAATACAGACACAATCTTTTTTATTGTTTTTTATTATTATCAAACCATTCTTTTAATAACCAAGTATTTTGTTTTGCACATTTCAGACTATATTGCCGTGCCTATAACATTTTGCAATAGATAGGTTTCCATCCATTTCTTCTTTTTTAGACTTTTCACACATACTTCTTCACCGGGTCGGATAATTTGCTTCGGCTAACATTGTAAAATTATATTAAAATAAATAATACAGACAAAATCTTTCTATTGTTTTTTATTATTATCAAGCCATTCTTTTAATACAAAAGGTATTTTGTTTGGCGCATTGCAGATTATTATTGCTGTATCTACAACAATGAATGTTATATTTTAAATGGTTGTTGATTTTTAACTCCGATAGCTTAGGACAACCTAGAGCAAGCATATCGGTTACAACGTTTTGCATTAGATAGCATTAGGTAGCCGTTGAAGATTCATCCCAAAAAAGACCATGAATATTCTTTGTCACCCAGTCGTTATGTTTTATATGATCTTGGCTCAAACAACTAGACTGCATTGGCAATTTAAAAATTTGATACCAAACAACACCTTCCAACAAGTCCAAAACCGCAATTTCTTTGCACGCAAACTTGTTTTCTTGTATTTAAATCCCTGAATATCAATTATATACATGTTTGTTTGTAAATATATGCAGTAAACTTCGACTAATTAAATTAATATTAGGAGCAATCTCCTTATATAGCAGATTACCACCATCTGCGTACTTTGCCAACCCACTTTTCAACCTATCACAAGAGTGAACACATTTTGGATTGAAACCGGCCCATGTGTATTTGCAGCCTCTAAACATAAATAAAAAACATAAATCAGAATCCACTTTAATTAAACACAATTGACTTGAATGCGATATTTTGCATCTGGCATACTTTATAACTTCTCGCTAGAAAACAAAATTCAAAACATCTACACACATTTTCTCTGCAGTTGCATTTTTCAACATACGTGTGTTTTGAAGTATGTTTCATTGAAAGTAATATAAAGTCGGTCTGACTTCAAAACATGCTCACAAGTATTTTACATTAAAAGTATATAAGGCCGATCCTAATTCAAACCGGTGCACGTGTAACTTCTCGCTAGAAAACCGAATTCAAAACTGCTACACACATTTTTCTCTGCACTTACATTTTTCAACATACGTGTGTTTTGAAGTATGTTTCATTGAAAGTAATATAAAGCCGGTCCTAATTTAAAACGTGCCCACAAGTATTTTACATTTGAAAGTATATAAGAATTCATGTTTTCACAACTATTTTACATTGAAAGTATAAGGTGGTCCTAATTCAAAACGGTGCACGTGTATTTTACATATGTAAAATACGTGTGGACACGTTTTGAATTAGGACCGGCCTTACCCCACTACTCATGGCAAATGTCCAAACAATTGCGTGAATAACTTTACCGAACAGCAGCGACATGACATTTTCGAGTTTTACTGGGGTTTTGGTAGTTTTATGAAGCAAAGTGGCTACTCTCTTGCATAACCGAAATAGAAATTAAAAGAAGAAGGATAAGTAGTTCGAGGAGTAGGTAAACCTAAAGTTTTAAATACTTTGTACCATGGGAGGACAGAGTGATTGAAGATCGTCAGCAGTTTCTCTTACATACTCCTAATATTTCACAAATGACTTTATGATACACGAGAAACAACTCAATATCTTGTAGGAGCGCAAAAGCCGATCAAAGAGGAAAGCACTGTCCTGCAAATAAAACACCATTTCTTCCAATACAGCAAGTGCATGAGTTTCTTTAAAAACTGTCTGCTGTGCCTTCTCATTACTGTCAAGCTAGCTCCACAAAAAAGTATTTGTCTTCAGAACTAAGAAACGTATCATTTCTATCCAAGATATTTGTGCAAGATCAATTGACGGCATACAAGCGAGAAACTATAGTGTCCTTAAAAGTCTTCAGAAACATTTTCAGAAAAGACTTAATCTGGGTTTTCATTTACCTAAAAAAGACAAATGCGCATTGTGTGAGATGAGATGTGACCCCGATTTCAACTGTACAGACGAGCATCAAATATCACTCTACAAAGAACACTTGTTGAAAAGAATATAAGTAAAACGTTATTTCTTAATGACCAAACTAAATCAAAACAAAATGGTCAGTTTATCTGTGCCAGTTTCGACCTACAGAAGGTGCTATATACCCCACACGGGGATAGTATGCTGCTATATTATTCAAGAAAATACTCTATGTATAATGAAACAGTGTATGAAAGCGGCACAAAAAATGGTTTCTGCTTTATTTGGGGAGAATCTGATGGAAACCGTGAATGCAATGAAATTTGTACTATCGTATATAAATATCTCCAAGAAGTGGACAGGAAAGAAAATATTACAGAAACTGCATTATACTGCGATAGTTGTACAGGACAGAATCGTATCTGATTATTATGTTGCATATGCACATGCTCGTGGATTCCGTCCATGCAACGATTGAACGATTTGTAAGAAAGTGAACTATCTGGGCACCCTCTGAATGGCAGACTCTGATAGATAATGCCCGAGTTAGTGCCAAACCGCTCAAAGTTATTAAGATGTAGCATACCGACTTTATATCTCGGAAAAACCTAGCTCAGCAATTACTTTCAAATAAAACTACAGAAACCTTAGAAGGTGTCAAATTTCTTATAAGCTCAGTTAGAATTGCAACCTTTCAGAAAGGCCAACCCTATGTTAAAATAAGATATTCCTATCGTAAATCAGAGAGCGAGTTCACCCTACCTATTTCTCAAAAACGCAAAGGTTAATTTAAAATATTAAGATAGTCACAACCTACTAAAAGTTTTTTTGCAGCTAGAGCTTCAAAGAAAAAGAAACACCACAACTCCAGATCCAACAGTTTTATTATACCCTAAACCACTTCCAATTAGCACATTAAAATACAAGGATTTAAAGCAACTATGTGAAAAAGAAATTATACCAATTCGATTTGCAAAGGAATATGAAAATCTAATACATAGTGTAGCTGTAACGGATGTACTCGCAGAAACAGATGAAGAGGATGAAAAAAAGAAGATGAAGATCAATAGTTCTTAGAATTAGTAATAGCATTTAATAATTCAGCTTGTCTTTAATAAAATTATTAGTGTTTGACTAAAATTGATTTTATTTTTGATACATAATTAGAAAATGGAAAAAAAACTGTAATACTTGTGGTTATTGTGGCACATTAAACTAAAATTTTGAATTCCTACACAACATCGTATGTGCATTGTAAATGACAAATTTCTATTACTTGTGAAATTTCTTCTTACCAGTAAAACAGCTTCAGCACCAAAATTACTGAAAAATGCGACATTTTGACAACAACAACAGTACGTATAATAAATGACAAGCCCAGATTAAATATATTCAAAATTTCATAAATGTACGATTAGTATTATCAAAAAATAAACAAAAAACACGTCTCCTGTAAAATTCATTTAATGGCGTTTACGATGTTTTGCAAAAAATCAGTCGATGTATCTGGTATAAGTCAAAAATCAAAAATCAAGGAGTACGTTGATAATATGATTTGCACTTCATTTTCAATGGCTACAATCCCAACGTTTAATTCACTATCGTAAAACAAGATATGACATAATTCTGTGTACAATTCGATAACATATTACAATAATACTTGGCTCTTAGTTATTTTCCTAGACTACACTATAGCAAAGCCTTACAATTAAGCATCTAAGAATCTAGATGAAAATTTGGATACCTACCGTGGTACAGCTGTTTTATTGTGCAAAGAATTCTTTGCCACAAATTTGGTGCAATAGGTAGCCCATTTAAGCTCCTCAAATGTTCGAATTCATACATGTACTTTTCTACTATGTCAGATGCAGTGTGTTTGTCAAACAAAACGCTCATTTTTTCAATAGTTTTAAGATCCCTGCGTAGAGCACTCTCGATAGTTTCAAGTTGTGCCGCACTTGGTTGGGTGTTAGATACGTCATTGAGAAGGCCAATGAGATTTCCAAATCGCCGATTTAAAATACCTGGCAAAAATAAAACGCATTAATATATAAAATAATAAGTGTGTGTGTGTGTGTGTGTGTGTGTATATATATACATATTGCTATGATAATAGGGTTATTTAAGGGTATATAAGGTCACAAAGGAGGTATACTTCAGGTAAACACCACAAAAATGTTGAAAACTAAACATGTAAAACATAAAAGTACACAATTCGTTCATTAGGCAAAAAGCAAATACCAGACACCCTGCAAAAAAACAACAATTAACTACAGTCAACGAAAGGAAGCTCCTTCTTTAATAATTTAACCACATTTAGTAAAATGAATAACTCTGTGAACAATCCAATTCATTTTAGAGACAGTAATACATTTTAAATAAATACAAATTAGGCATATCTAAAGTAAAACAAACGTGAAACGGATCATTTTTTAAACTCAACGCATTAGTCTAAGAAAATAATCAATGCGTGCTCATAATAAGCAGGCCTTTAAAAACCAGCATATTTCATAACGCAGGTAGTCAATAAACGCATCTAATTGACGTCTTCTGTTAAAGAATCCCATTATAAAATTAAGTCTACGTGATATTTCTCGCCACATTCGAATAAAATCCAGCATATTAGGAAAATAAAATATGAAACAATAAGTTGTTGTATACCTGCGGAATTAAAAGGAAAATTTGATAAATTCCTGTACAAAATTAAAAGGTACAAAGGTACAAAGCATCTATTCCCAACGAAATTCATAATATAAAGCTTATTGTCTAGGTGTTTTTGAAACGTATAAACTATGCATATAATACATAACCTGAGGAAAACCAACCGGCTGCATGATAAGCGCAATGCAACGCCTTTATTGTGGCTAAATAATAAGATAGAGAGCGGTCAACCAATAACAGCACGTGGGATGGATTGTTTAAATAATACACATCAAGGTGATAACAGTCTTGATTTCTTAAATCAAAGCACGAGCTGTACTGATCGAAATAAAAGTATTATGCAAAGTTCAATTGTAAAGTGAAACAAAAATTTATAGGCGAAAGTAACAATAATTAAAACTTCAAGTAAAGAATACAGTACAAGTCTGCGTTCAAACATACCAGGGTATAAGATATCAGCCGTTGGCATAAAACATAAGTCTGAATTTAATTGACGTAAACAATCTAACAGTTATTAACATAAGAAATCTAGCTAAGTACGGACGTAAAACTCCAATACTCTAAGTACTAAATATAACAAATGGGAAAACTCTAAATCAGGACGTCAAGCTCAAAGCAACACGAAGTCACTGCTTCACAACACACTGCCGCAGTTCGAGGTATTGGGGTGCATGCAGAGCGACGAGTTCACTACCTGGAATCCAATAACCTAGCAACCAATTCAAATCTGGGGGCTCTCGTAAGAAATTAATCGGAAAAACACAAGATTAGCATTTATATTTAACTTTAAGGTAGTACCGTATGGTTTGTCAACGTCAAGTGCAGCATTAATTAAGGCAATGCAAGCAATTTTAGGAGCATATGAGCAGTTCTGCATACACTATGTGGATGATATATTAATTTTTAGTGAAACTGAGGAACAACATTACTCTCATTTAGAACGAATATTATTAGAGCTTAAATTAGCAGGGTTGAGGCTGAATATAGAAAAGTGTGAATTTTTTTCAAAAACTGTTAAATTTCTGGGGTATGTGGTGAACACTCAAGGTATGTGTATCGATAAAGAAAGATTGTCCGAACTTTTGACATATCCGAGACCTAATAACATTAGGAAATTAAGAGCTTTTTTGGGGGTCCTTAACTTTTATAAGAAGTTTGTACCGGGATTTTCTGAAAAAGCGAGTCCATTGTTTAAACTTCTGAAGAAGGGTGTAAGATGGAGTTGGACGGAGAGTCAAGAGGCAGCATATTTAACACTGTTGGAACAGTTTCATGACCAACTAATTTTGAGGCATCCAAGATTTGATGTAGGTTTTGTACTGAGGACGGATGCATCGGATAGTGCTTTAGCAGCAGAGTTGTACCAAGTGCAAGAGGGGGAAAAGGTGCCCATATCTTTTGTTTCGCGCACACTGAAGCCGCATGAAGTAAATTACACAATTAGTGAAAAGGAGATGGCTGCAGTGGTGTTTGGGGTTACAAAGTTAAAATTTTTTTTGATTGGAAGACATTTTGTAATCGAAACGGATCATTCGGCGTTGTGTGCGTTGATGATTACAAGATTTTCTAATAATCGAGTATATCGATGGGGGTTGCTACTACAGGAGTTTGACTTTGAGATTAAATATATTAAGGGAGAAAACAATTTTATAGCAGACGCGTTTAGTAGAAACCGAGACAAGGGTAACAAAAGACCGTGTGACATCATGATTGCTATGAACAGTCTACTACAAAACGATTCAGTATATGGTGAAGAGGAGATCTTGAGGAACCAGAGGCAGAGTGAGGAGCTGCAAACTATTAGAACGAAGTTAGAAAACGAACCGGGATTCAAAAATTTCCATATGATAAATGGATTTTTGTGTAAAAAGATTCAAGACTTGGAAGTATATGTAGTGGATAGGGTACAAGCAAAATTAATTATCAAAGATCTGCATTTAAGATATGGTCACATAGGGATCCGAAAGACTTGGATAATTTTTAGGGAAACGTTTTTTTCAACTAAAGACTAGGGTTGGTAAAGTCAGTCATCAACACTTGTCACTTATGTACTTTGGGAAAGTACATAAATAGTACGAGTCAAGATGTGGTACAAAGTATACACGTACAAAATCCCCTGGACTTAGTTGCAATTGATTATTTGAGTAATCTAGTCCGAAGTACAAAGGGACACAAACCTGTGCTGATTGTAACTGATGTGTTTTCAAAATTTACAAAATTATATCCCACTCGGGATTGTAAACAGTCGGAACAAACAAGAAATTGGAACAATTTTGTAGGGAAGTAGGAACTTTTAAACGAATATTAGCAGACAATGCTACATATTTTAATAATCAACGGTTTAGGGATTATTGGGAGAGGTAAAACATCAAAGTGGTGTTTTGTAGCATAAAGCATCCTCAAGCTAATCCAGCTGAGCGATATATTCAAGAGACGGTTAAATTCTTGCGTTTGACTTCACATAGGAATCATCGTTTATGGGAGAACAATTTGTCCAAGGTTGAATCTTTTATCAATGAAACTCCTAGTACCGTGACAGAAACCAGTCCCATTATGCTTATCAAGCAACAGTATCCCGAACCTGCTATTCCCTTATACAGGAGAACCAGCACCACAATAGAAATAGGATAGGAGAGAATAGGTGTATATAGAAGAGTAGAAGTAAGTGTTTATAGAAAATAAAGCTAGGTATAGGATAAATAGGGGAGATAGTTAGATATAGGTATATAGGATGAGAATGAAAGTTAAATGTAGGAAGAAAATAAGATAGGTTAAGTGTAGATATTTCTTATAAGATTAGTGGAGAATTAGGAATAGAATAAGAATAGGATAGGTATATAGGATTAGATAGGTGTAAGTGAGTATAGTGAAGATTGGTTAAAAGTTAGGAATAAGATAGGTATATAGAATGTATATAGGATGAGATGGATAAGTAGGATGAAGTTAGGGATAATTTCAGTTTATAAAATTAGGTGAGAGTTAGGAATAGGATAGGGATATAGGATAGGTGTAAATATTTTTAGGATTGGATATATGTTAGGTAAGTTCGAAAGATAAGTGTATAGTGAGATATACAATTTTTCTTGTAATTTTTTTTGCAGTCTAGATGTTGCATACTTGAATTCAAATAAGTGGGATTATTTGTATTCAAATAGGGGGAAAATACTCAAATTTAGACCAGGGTAGAAAAATTAATATACGACATCAAATAATTTTAATCACAGTGTATAACAAAGCTTTGGGCAATAATACGCTTCATTTAAAGGCATATTGGATAAATTCGTCATTTACTTCTAAACATAGGGTTTATATTGTTTAGATAATGTTAAACACCGTGTATATTAAAGCAGTGGAAAATAGTATGCTTAATTAAAGGCCTACTGTGTAGATTTAAATCATTCAATTAGAATGTAGGGTTTGTATAGAATTAAATAGATAATACGCGTTATTAAAACCGTGGAGCATAAACATTTATTCGTTTCATTAAAAATAAGGGATTTAAATTATTCACTGCACGCTTTCTATAAAAAGAAGCAGAATTAAAATGTTCAATTTGTATGTAATTTAATCGTTCCAAGTACTAAAGCTAGCGAGAAATTATAAAGACGTGGGGAAATTATATAAAAGCTTTCAGAGTATTAGAACAAGGAACACCTGCAGAAATAACGATGTATATGATAGTTGATAAGCTTTAAGCTATATGAGTGCAAGTAAGAAAGCGAGTTTGTGGTATAAAGACAAGCGAGATGGAATGCATTAGCAGTTAAATGAGGGGGAAAATGTGAAACAAGCGCACAGGTTTTAGATAGAACGAACAGACTAGATTGGCAATTAAGGTTGAAATAAGATGCAAACATGAGAGGGGAAGCATATCAGTTGGTGTGTAAAATTAATTAGTTGTTCTCGGACGTGTTGCGGGGCGTGTGGAAAATTTTTAGATTTTCAACTAGGACGAGTGCAAATTTCAGTAGAATCGCTGTGCCGAGCCGTCGGAAGGGAAAACAGAATGCGAATTTCTTAAAATCGTCCGTCGCGGGACAAATTCGACTTACAAGCGAGCCATTATATAAACCCGGGCTAATAGAAGTTTCGCTCTTTTATATTTTTGATTTTATTCGATACTTTAAACAGTTTTGCTCTTTATTTTTTTTTTGATTATTCGATACTTTAACTAGAATACGTGGTGATTATGTGCTACAATAAAAGTTATTAGTACACTTAGAGAAGATAAATGAAGGTAACAAAGTCTAGTTATATTTGCGGGTATTACTGTACCAATTATCCAAATTAATAACGATAAATAAATAAATAGAAGTAGGCAGTTTTGGGTATAGCGTGAAAGAATTATGAATTTCATTGCTATTTGTCGGGAGTGTTAGTGATCAAATGTTATTTGTAAACGTGATTAGATCCACAAAACAAGATTTCGATATATCTAGATGAGTTCCTAAGAAACCCTGAAACCGTTTAGACGAATGGTGGTATAGAAAAATTTTAAAAGCGGCTAGAAATCCGAGGACGTAAACATAAACCAGCTGGAATGGTAGGATGAGCAAGTCCGATGTACATTGAAGCCACGAGTGCATTAACCTTTAGGTAAATTATGCATTTTGTTCGATCTTAGATGTTTTGGCGTGTGTTGAATATTTTATAATTTGTTTGATAAAATGGACAGTAGTAAATTTGTATAAACAACAAATTTTGAATTTTAAGGTAAAATTTTCTTGTATAAGTAGAAAGGAGTATTTATCAGGTTTATATTTTTGATTATGATGAAAATTTGGGTCTGTCTTTGAGCTCAATTAGACTAACCTGTTAAATTAACGTAAAGGGGGGGAGATGCTCCCTTTTATTCAGACTCAGGTCTGCAAATATTGTTTACTTAATTAGTATGCATCCTACAAGGACTCTAATTCCGGATGCAAATTAAAATGATGACAAAATTTGAACTTGAAATTTTATAATACTGCAATTTATGCAGAAATTTAATTTTGAAATTTTAATGTATTGTGAATATTGATGTAAATAGAGTTAACTTTGATGTTTGTGGTAGGAATGTGTTTTTTTTATGAATGAGGATGAAAGTTTTATCTAGGTGAGCAGCCGAGACGGAAGGATTCAAGAGGCGATATTCAGGTAAGAAATCGAATATCAGAGATTTCACCGTAGTAACGAGGATTACAGCAAATCTTGACACCCAATTCGTGAGGCTCGATAAATTTAGGGAATCACAGCAATCTTGACGCCCAATCTGTGGGGCTCGAATGATCAGCAGAAAGTACCAGTTCCCGTGACCAAAGACGCATTTCATAGCAATATATATATATATATATATATATATATATATATATAATACTCATATTTAGACCAGGGTAGAAAATTAAATAATCACATCAAATAATTTTAATCACCGTGTATAATGAATATTATTAGATAATACGCGTTATTAAAACCGTGAAGCATAAAAATTTATTAGTTTCAGTAAAATAAGAGATATAAATCATGTACAAGACGCTTTATATCAAAAGAAACAGTATTAAAAAGCTCTACGTGGAATTTAATTATTCCTAATAAAGAAACAAATGGAAATTACGTGCAAAATTTATATTAATTAACCCTATTTTAAGTAACCAGTATTAAACAAAGTGTACACATAATAATTAACATTTAATTTGTATTCGCTAAAAATGAAAGGTTAGAAGTCAATTTTAATTGGAGTTAATTAAACCATTATTAATAATAAGCATAAAAGCCTGTGAAAATCCAAGATTAAAACACCACGAAATAAGGCTCTGAGAATTAATAGTATGTTTGAACACCTGCGTAGTTTAAAAAGCTCATTCGGCGTAAATTTTGCAGATAATTAATGGTTCAAAGAATCTTGGAGAAACCGTAGCTTAATAGTTACGAGAAATGCTAAAGGTGGGTTATTTCACACTCCACATGGACTAAAATAATCGATAATAAAGAATATCAATTTGCATCAATAAGAACAGAGTAGACAGAGACAGATAATATGCACAAGACCGAGACACATATACTAAAAGGCGTGATTTAAGCAACGTCACGAGGGTCACGATTGGTTGAAAGTAGGATGCAAATATCAGAGGTAGAAACAACGATTTCTGTATAAAATTTAATTAGTAATTTCCAGACGTTGCGTGCCGTGTTGAAATTTCTGAGATTTAACTGGGGCGAGTACAAAATTCGTAAAAACCGACGCGCGAGCTACGGAATGGGAACATAGCAAGCAAAATTCTTTAGAATTGCCCATTTTGGGGACTCGACCGACAGACAGGCTAACTTCTATATATACCCAGGTGAATATGAACAAGCTCTCTTACATCCGCGACTTTATTCAAGATGTTAAACAGTGCATTTTAGTTTGATAAAATAATTTAAAGTTTGCTCGTATATTTTGGTGATTCAAAATAGTTTGTTCTTTACGTGCTAACATGAATATACTTTAGTGCACTTAGATACAAGGTAATAAAATTTAGTATCACTGTACCAATTAGTAAAATTTACAACGACAAATGAATACACCAAAAGTAGGCAGTTTTGGCGTATATTGGTGAAAGAAGTATGAATTTCTTTGCTATTTTTCGGGGGTGTTAATAATTAAATGGTTCATGAATGTGTCTGGATCCACAAAACAAGGGTCAGATATACACAGATGAGTTCCGGAAAAGCCCAGAAACAACTTTAGATGAATGGTGATGGAGATAATTTTAAAAGCGTTGAGAATCAGAAGCCGTAAATATAATCCAGTTGGAATGGTGTGATTAACAAAAGGGACGATGTACATTGAAGCTACGAGTGCAGTAAACTTCAGGTAATTTATACTATTTTGTTTGAACTTTGATATTTTTGTGTGTGTTGAATAACTTTATAATTGATTTACTTTAAATGGACATTAGTGAGATTATACTAACAATAAAATTTTAATTTTAAGATGAAATTTGCTTGTTTAAGTAGAAAGGGGTATTTAGTATTGATGTTCGGGATTATGATTAAAATTTGGGTATGTCTTTGAGCTCAATTAGACGAACCTGGTTAATTAACGTAAAGGGGTGGTAGATGCTCCCTTTGTACTCAGACTCAGGTCTGCATATATTGTTATATTAATTAGTAGGCATCCTACAAGGACTTTAATTCTGGATGCACATTAAATGATAATAAAATTAATCTTGAAATTCTTTTTAAAACTGAAATTTATGCTGAATTTTTAATTTGAAATTTTAATGTATTGTGAATATTGATGTAAATAGAGTTAACGTTGATGTTTGTGGTAGGAATGTGTTTTTTTTTTATGAATGAGGATGAAGGTTTAACTAGAGGAGCAGCAGAGGCGATTAACAGAAGAAAGTCAATGGACCAACACAGTTAAGGTAATGAATAGCTTTTTGTAGGATTCACAGCATTCTTTGGCATCCAATTCGTAGGGGCTTGATTCGAAAAGCGGAGTACCCGGATTTTAGAGGATTCACAGCAATATATATATATATATATATATATATATATATAAATTAATAGTTGTGGGTTTAAGGCCAGCTGGCAAGTTCAGTACTACTCTTTTTTATTGCCTAAGTTTTCTAATTTATTTTAATTCTTGATCACAGGCACTACACGTGATAAATTTTAAAAACTGGTACAATTTGGTTTTAAAGTTGCATACTAAATCGAGGTTTGTATAAATAATTAGCAACAATGTAAAAAATAACAGGAACTATAACGTATCATAACTAGAAATAATATAAAATGTATAATTTAATAAAATGACAACATTTCAAATAAATTTGTCACATTATTCTTTTATTTTTGTGTGTGAAGGTATGGCAAAATTGAATGCATTGTGCATGTAGCGTTTTTAATGAATTAAGTGGGTGATGATCTGAGAGTGTGTGTGTGTGTGTGTGTTATTTTTATTTCTGTATGTTTGTTTGTGTTGTGTGTCTCTGTGTGTATTTTTTTTATATTATATAAATATTTTTATGGTGTATGTTGTAACAATTTTTTTTTGACGACTGCAAATCACCTAAAAGTTATTTGTTAAATACGTCATTTTGTTTATTTAATTAAACAAGTAAATGTCGTCATTCAAATAAATATTCGTATTGAGATCGTGTAGTCCAATCATAATGCAGAGGTTTTCCTCTAGTGCTAGTTCGGTTGCTAACAACAGCCGTTGGCTGTTTAAATAAATACCTCAATGTCAAGCGACTTTGAAATATTGTGCGCGGTGTGCCGGCCATCAGTCTGGCATTGGCACTTGATAAGAACACATCATGCAGAAGAATATTGTTCTAGCCAGCAATTTGCGTGTGGCTTTACGCCTAGATGTTTAATTCAAGTGTTTTTAATAATGGTAAGCACATAGATTTAATTCCTAAAACAAACTAAATAAATTTGTTATAGCGTTCTTCAATTTAACCGTAATATTTTTGATTTAATATGAACGTTTTTCAATTTAATCGCAATTCTCTTGATTTAATCTGAACATCTTTCAATTAGCAGTAATTATTTCCAATATGACATAATTTTCTTCGGTTTACATAATTTATTCAAGTTTAAGATAATCCTTTAATTGCGATGATGTTTTATTCGGAAGATAGTGCTTGGCAAATGTCCGATATTTACAAGTAATAAAGTGAATAATTACGGTCGATATAATTGTTTTGTATCGAATGAAATGCCGTAAAAGAAGGACGCATAGCGTTTTTTGATAGCTGTTGGATTGGATTTTGGTTTATTTCATTTTTGCAAGGAAGAAATATACTTCAAGTTCGTATAATTGGGTCCAAGAGGCGTACAGTTGGTTGGCTGCGTCACAACATGTGGACAGCGACGTCATTTGTTTGTCGAGGCACAGTATGTAAGCACATCTGGTTTATACAAAGTAACACTTACATAAAAAAGTACTTGGATGTACAAGGTAAGCCTTTTTATTATTTTCACTTTGTCCGCATTTGGGCCAACAGTGGTACAAGGCAAATATTAAGCCTAACATGGTGATGACATACGATTATTATTTTGCTTAACAAACTATAAAAGTCTTTTGATGTTTTGTATTTATCAACATTTAAATCCAGAGTTTTACCTGTTATTATTACAAACGAGCTTAAACATCTTAATTGAGTTCTGATTAAAGTTTTTATTTGGGTGTAATTAAACTTAAAGCAAATATGAAACTTAAATTATTAGATTTTTGAAATTTCCATGTACACCTGTAAACCTAATAACAGATCTGATATTCTGGGTATTGATTCGAGATAGCTTTGTAACAAAAAGAATTGCTTAACATGTTTGGTATTTTATTTGATTTTATTATTCTACAACTGCGTAGAAGAAATTGAAGTACAATTTTGATGTATATATTTTGTACATACAACCTTTTATCATGAAGCAACATTTGATTATAGAATCATTATTTAATTCATTTAATTATTTGTTTTATTTTGAACAGGTGAGTTCAAGAATAGGGTAATTGAATCATTTGACGAAGGAGCACTGATAGCACTTTCAAAATTTGATGCCTAATATTTGTGTCTATAAAAGTGTGTGCATAATTGATATTTATAGCTGTTCTTTTTATGAGATAGCAAGAGTACACCTCTTGTGTCCTTCTTTGTTAATTTAATCCCACTTTCTTTACAGCTCCTGCTTAAGCAGTAAATACAATATTCCTTTCTAAGGACTCCCAAGTCCCCCTTAGGGAAACTCTGTGTTTAAAACTTAATGACCTGGTGGCGCCCTCCCCATACCCCTATTTTGGTATAAATTGAGTCAGTAAGTAAATAATGTTTTGTAAAAAAAAACCACGATCAATCCTCATAAGCTCTACCCGAGGAATAAACCCCTAGCATAGTTGGAAGATAGTTGAGTTTCATCATTTTAAGAAAATCTTTCCTTAAAGTTCACGGGTTTCGTCAAACAATATTAAAGAACCCAGGGATTACTTTAATTATTTAATTAACCAAATAAAGAAAGTGGTCTAAGTAAGAATGTTTATAACATCTCACTGTAATAACTAAAACAATTACTTTGATCCAATACGTAGTATCTTGTTTCAAGTATCTAATTTTTAAAGTTTAATAAATAGGGATATATAAAGCTCAAGTTGTTTATGTCCGTCTTTTTGTTCATTGTACAAGAATTTTGTTAAATATAACACACTTCTAAAAATAGTCTTTTGGATTCTGATTTTTGAATTTGAATAATTTTTGGGTTTTGAAAGTCCATTACGTGATTATTTTCTAAAATATGTTTAGTTAAAGCACATGCATTAGGTTTTCGTTTAACATTACTTTCATGTTGAATTATCCTTTGTTTTAAGTTTTGTGAAGTTTGACCATATAATAATAATAATATTCTACTATAATAATAATATAATAGTAATATAATAATCAGCAGTTCCTGGATTTCGGTCATCAAAATAATATGTAGTTTATAGGTATAATATCTTTTTAGTCAGAATAATAAAATAGTTAAAAAATATGAAATAAATTACATCGGCTTTTTTTTTGTTAAGACGCGCTTCGGTTAGCGACCATTTTCAATTAAAATTGTCTGTGATGTAAAAAATAAGTAAAATTAAGAATACTAATTAAACATTTATACAAACCAAAACTTCCTTTTTGAAGTGAGTATGATCCAAAACTGTAGGATGGTATACATACTTCTTAAAATATAAGTTTGACCATAAGTCAATGTTTTCAAGTATACATTGCTAAGGAGGTAATGAATAAATAGCATGAAACTAGTATAGTGTGATCACAGTGTAAAGTGGAAGTAACCATGAAGGTTAGATAACCAATATTCATACATATAACAGGCATATTTACAATCACTCTAGCATTAACTGTGATATTTAAATATTCAAGCAATTAGGTTGTGGTAAATATAAGTAAAGTCGTCTTGATCGGTTTTGAATTGATGGCATTTGTGTGTTTGTATATGTGCGAAGAAAGTTTTTATTATGTTTCTTTTATTATCATTCTGCTCTGTTCCTAAAATACTAACTTTATTAAAATCAAATTGGTAGAGTTTTAGTATTGCGTGTGTTGCAAGCGCAGTGCTTTTCTCATTGTTCGTTTTTATTGTGTATTTATGTTCATAAATTTGCTTGTGGATATATTGTTTTGTATTGCCAATGAGTACTCCAGGGCATTCAGTGCAATTAATTTTATGTATTGTGTGCGTCCTATTTCTATGTTTTATTGGTGGCTGAAGCTTGATAAACATATAACTTAATGCATTGTTAGGTTTGTGTAAAATTTTAGTGTAGTATTTATGTAGACACTTTTAATTTTTTTAGAAATTCCTGGGGAATACGTGATTCCTATCTTGTGTTCCATTAGTTGGTTTTTATTATTAGTTCCGTTTTTATAGATTTTGTAGATTTTTTCTTTAATAATTGGTTTATAAAAAGATTCAGATCGTTACTTTTAAAAATAAGAAAAGCACTGCGCTTGCAAACACGCAGTAAAAAACTACCAATTTGATTTTAATAAAGGTAGTATTTTAGTAACAGAGCAGAATGATAGTAAAAGAAACATAATAGAAACTTTGCACATTCACAAACACACAAATGTCATCAGTTTAAAACCGACCAAGACGACTTTATTAATATTTACCACAACCTAATTGCTTGAATATTTAATTATCACAGTTAATGCTAAAGTGATTGTAAATATGCATGTTATATGTATGAATATTGGTTATCTAATCTTTATGGTTACTTTCACTTTACACTGTGATCACACTATACTAGTTTCATACTATTTATTTATTAACTTGTTAGCAATGTATACTTGAAAACATTGACTTATGGTCAAACTTATATTTTAAGGAGTATGTATACGATCCTACAATTTATGATCACACTCATTTAAAAAAAGAAATTTTAGTTTGTATAAATGTTTTATTAATATTCTTAGTTGACTTATTTTATACATAACAGACAATTTTAATTGAAAATGGTCGCTGACCAAAACGCGTCTTAACAAAAAAAAGCTGATGTAATTTATTCCACTCTTCTTAACTATTTTATTATTCCGACTAAAAGATATACCTATAAATTACAAATTATTTTGATGACCAAAATTCAGGAACTGCTGATTATTATTATACTACAGATGGTCAATATATATATATATATATATATATATATATATATATATATATAGTATGGGATATATTACAAGCAGAGTTAGGAAAAAGAGGTAGATGTAGCCCTAGATCAGATAGTAATAGTTGCAGGCTCTGCAAATTTTAGGAAATCTGTAGGTTAGTTCAGAATAGGAAACAATGATGGTATGCGTCTAACCAGTTCCAGGACTGAAGACCTAATGATGATGATATATATATATATATATATATATATATATATATATATATATATATATATAAATTGTTGATAATTTCTTGACCATCTGTAGTACAATAGTAATCAACAGTTCCTGGATTTTGGTCATCACAATAATATGTAATTTATAGGTATAAAACCTTTTTAGTCAGACTAATAAAATAGTTAAAAAATTTGGAATAAATTACATCGACTTTTTTTTGTTAAAACGCGTTTCGGACATACATCCAAATATATATATATATATATATATATATATATATATATTAAGATATAATAAGCGCCATACATATATGGCTTACCCAAAATCCACAAGATAAATATCCCCTTGAGACCAATCGTAAATAGCATGAAAACACCCACATACCAACTAGCCAAATTTCTTGTACAAACACTTAGAAACGTCGTAGGTCAAACTGAGTATTACTTCAAGGACAGTTGGGACTTTCAAAAGTTCATTATAAAATAAGTCGTACCTAGTAAACACATGATAATTTCACTTGACGTCGAATCCTTATTCACTAACGTTCCCACAGAGTTAGCGTTAAACATAGTGCGAAAAAAGTGGCAGACAATCGAACCTTTTACAACTTTACCGGTGGAGGAATTCATTCGTGTAACCAAGTTATGCTTAGAAGCTACGTACTTTAAATTTGATAACAAAATTTTCTCCCAAATATATGGAACAGCGATGGGGTTACCAATTTCTTCAACCATAGCGAACTTGGTTTTAGAGGAGTTGGAAGATACCGTCATTAAACAACTAAGTTATCAACCGACGTTTCTTAAAAGGTATGTCGACGATTGTATCATGTGCTTACCAATTGATAAAATTAATGAAACCCTAAATAAATTCAACTCCTTCCACCCTAAACTACAATTCACCGTAGAAAAAGAAAGCAATAGAACAATATCATTCTTGGACCTTCAAATTAAATATAATGCTGCAGGTACTATTTCAACTAATTGGTACAATAAAAAAACATGGAGTGGAAGATATTTAAATTATAATTCTAGTGTCCCTAAACAATACAAAAGAAACGTTGTAAACAACCTTGTCGAACACGCCATCCAATTATCACACGGTAAATATAGACCAAAAAATTTGAAAAAAGTAAAAACCGTGTAAAAAATAACGCCTACCCAAAACAATCCTTTGAGCCATAAATTAAAAACAAAATCCACAACATATGCAATAATACAGATAATACGAACAAACTTAGCCGATATGAATCAATAGTTGGAATAGAATACATACCTGGTTTGTCCGAAAGAATTAAAAATTTTTTAAGAAGTCATAATATCCATATTGCTCACAAACCAAATAATTTTACTAAAACATTTTTTACCAACCTAAAACCACAAATAGAAAATAAGAACAAAACACATACGATCTATAAAATCAACTGTCTTGGCTGCAGGGGGATGTTATATAGGAAATTCAAAACAATATCTTCATAAAAGAATATACGAACTCAAATACTCAGTCCAAACAAATAATAAAAAAATGCACAGCACTTGCTAACCATGCAATAGAAACATCACACAATTTCGATTTTAAGAATGTTAAGGTTTTAGGTACTGAAATAAACGATAATAAAAGAAATATTTTAGAAACCATTCACTTACAACGCGACAGACACTCCGTAAATTCCAAGTCGGACCATGAACAATTCACTAACATTTACTACAGACTAATACAAAATAAATAGTAACCTGTGGCGCCTCAATAAGAATACGCTTTTAAGTAATTCACATTTCTCATACTACAATTTACTCCAATAGTATACATATTTTAAATTATCAACAATATCAGATTATTTGTTCTAACCAGTTAACTTAATCTAGTCATTCAGTATAACATTTCTAAACCTTTACGACGTACAATAGTCATAATGTATCTGTTATTTATTTAAAAATGTTTTAGTGCAAGTATATGTTTATAGTGTATAATTTTATAGTATTTATAACAATGTAATTTTTAGCTGCTATTTTGAAAATGGTTATTTGGAACCGAAGCGCGTAAAGCATGAAAATACATGAAAACCAATGAAAACAAATTGAATTGCTTTACTTATACCTGACCATTTTCCAGGAACATTCATTACTATATATATATATATATATATATATAAAGCAAAACTTTCTCTGCAATTTGCAGTTAAAATTATATATATATATATATATATATATATATATATATATTTAAGCAAAATAAATATTGGGGATACAGTCAAATTGGGCATGGATTTAATATAAACTTCTTATAACCATTTCAAGCTTTCGAAAATGTTTATTTTCTTCATCAGGATACTAAAAGTTTATAATTTAACTTATATATGATAAAATTATATAGGTTACTTACGATTATAAAGTTTACAATTATATAAACATTAAATGACATCTATATGACATGCGCGCTAGCTTCCCATGTAATTGATACAGGTCACACTATGAATTATGATGACACCAGAATTATATTCAGAGAAACTAGCTATAAAAAACGCTTATTTCTTGAAATGATCGCGATTGCTCTCGAAGAAAATCCTATAAATAAAAAAACAGACACACAAAATTTAAACAATATTTATTCATATCTTATAACAATAATAAAGAATAAAAATAATTCCAAATTTATATAAAACTATCATACTATACAAATTTAGAACACCTTTGGTACAATACGATTAGCTTTAATTTTTTAAAAAACTAGTATAACACTTTTTAGTTTCTATTTTTATTTTTATCAAGACCTATAATAACTATGTTACTTTATTTAATTAATATCTTTACTACATTAACTTTAACTTTAATTTTGCATATACTTATAAGAAACTTTTAAATGTACGCGTATGAACAGAAAACCTGTCCATGTCATATAGATGTCATTTAATGTTTATATAATTGTAAACTTTATAATCGTAAGTAACCTATATAATTTTATCATATAAATGTTAAATTATAAACTTTTAGTATCCTGATGAAGAAAATAAACATTTTCGAAAGCTTGAAATGGTTATAAGAAGTTTATATTAAATCCATGCCCAATCTGACTGTATCCCCAATATTTATTTTGCTTATATATATATATATATATATATATATATATATTACTCATATTTAGACCAGGGTAGAAAATTAAATAATCACATCAAATAATTTTAATCACCGTGTATAAGGAATTTTATTAAATAATACGCTTTATTAAAACCTTGAAGCATAAATAAATGCGGTCGTTTCAGTAAAAATAAGAAATTTAAATTATGTACAAGACGCTTTATATCAAAAGAAACAGTATTAAAAGCTCTGCGTGTAATTTAATTATTCCTAATAAAGAAACAAATGGAAATTACGTGCAAAATTTATATTAATTAACCCTATTTTAAGTAACAAGTAGTAGACAAAGCGTACAGATAATAATTAATATTTAGTTAGGATTCACTAAAATGAAAGGATAGAAGTCAATTTTAATTGGAGTTAATTAAACCATTATTAGTAATAAGCATAAAAGTCTGTGAAAACCCAAGATTATAATACCAGAAAATAAAGCTCTGAGAATTAATATTATTTTGAACACCTGCGTAGTTTAAATATCACGTACGGCGAAAATTGTGTAGATAACAAATGGTTTCAAAGAATCTTGGAGAAACCGGGGCTTAATATTCACGAGAATGTGCGATACGGGGTTATTTAACCCAGATAGTCCACATGGACTAAAATATAATCGATAATAAAGAATATCAATTTGCACCAATACGAACAGGTTAGAAAAAAAAAGAGAAAATGCGTCAAGCAAAGACACATATAGTAAAAGGCGTGACTTAAGCAACGTCACGAGGGTCACAATTGGTTGAAAATAGGATGCAAATATCAGAGGTAGAAACAACAATTTCTGTACAAAATTAATTAGTTTTTCTCGGACATATTTGCGTGCCGTGTTAGAATTTCTGAGAATTAAATGGGGCGAGTGAAAATTCGTAAAACCGACGCGCGAGCGACGGACTGGGAACATAGAATGAGAAATTCTTAAGAATTGTCTGTTTTGGGGAACAGACCGACAGACAGGCTTTTGCTATATATACCGAGGTGAATATAAACAAGGCCTCTTATACTTTTGACTATTCGATGCGTTAAAAGCTCTTACATCCGCGACTTGATTGAAGATGTTAAACAGTGCATTTTAGTTTGATAAAATAATTTAAAGTTTGCTCGTATATTTTAGTGATTCAAAATAGTTTGTTATTTACGTGCTAACATGAATGTACTTCAGTGCACTTAGATACAAGGTAATAAAATTTAGTATCACTGTACCAATTAGCAAAATTTACAACGACAAATGTATACACAAAAGTAGGCAGTTTTGGCGTATATTGGTGAAAGACGCATGAATTTCTTTGCTATTTTTCGGGGTGTTAATAATTAAATGGTTCAAATACGTGTCTGGATCCACGAAACAAGGGTCAGATATACACAGATGAGTCCGGAAAAGCCCAGAAACAACTTTAAATAAATGGTGATGGAGAAAATTTTAAAAGCGTTGAGAATTAGAAGCCGTAAATATAATCCTGTTGGAATGGTGTGATTAACTAAAGGGACGATGTACATTAAAGCTACGAGGACAGTAACCTTCAGGTAAATTATACTATTTTGTTTGACATTTTTGTGTGTGTTGAATTACTTTATAATTGATTTACTTTAAATGGACATTAGTGAAATTGTACTAACCATAAAATTTTAATGTTAAGATGAAATTTGCTTGTTTAAGTAGAAAGGGGTATTTAGTATTGATGTTCTGGATTATGATGAAATTTTAGGTATGTCTTTGAGCTCAATTAGACGAACCTGGTTAATTAACGTAAAGGGTGGTAGATGCTCCCTTTTTACTCTGCATATATTGTTATATTAATTAGTAGGCATCCAACAAGGACTTTAATTCTGGATGCACATTAAAATGATAATAAAATTAATCTTGAAATTCTTTTTAAAACTGAATTTTATGCTGAAATTTAATTTGAAAATTTAATGTATTCTGAATATTGATGTAAATAGAGTTAACGTTGATGTTTGTGGTAGGAATGTGTTTGTTTTTTTATGTATGAGGATGAAAGCTATCTAGAGGAGCAGCCGAGGCGATTAACAGAAGAAAATCAACAGACCAGGTAATTCAAGAGGTTTCACAGCAATATATATATATATATATATATATATATATTTAATAACAGCCACAACTAGTCAAAATAAGTCTACTCTCTTCTTCTAATCCGGCATTGGCCTCTTCCTTTCCTGTCTCCTTCCTTTCCTTCAATCCTTGGCCAAAAGCGGTAGTTACAGTGTTTAGTGCCTCTCAAGTGCCCAAGGAACTTTCGGTAAGTGTTTTTATGCCTTAGTATGATTCTACTCTTATAAATGTTCTCACCCTCACCCCTTAATAATTACAGTCCACGCTCTACCTTGGAACCCCTTGTTTACGGCTTTTTGCACTCAAGGTGGTTCTATTTGTATCTCGTTACGGAGAACGGGTATTCGATAACAAAATTTTGCTCCATCGACCGGATCTAGAACTGCGTTCATATCGTTCTCTCTTTCTCGCCTCATCGATTCAAAGACATACAAACGTAGGTCTTTATTAATTTACAAATTCGTAAATAATTTAGTACTTGATAATAGAAACGATTTGAAAGTGTTATCTGTACGTTTCAATTTGTTGTGAAATCGCACGTGCATTCTTTCGAGTTCAAGTTCATTGCAATTAGATTATTGTTACCATATTCCAATATCAAGATCATTGCACTCCATTCAGAATTTGTTTGTTTACAAACAAACCGTCCTTTAATACGTACGTTAGTTTACTTAACTATTGTTAATTTATTCATAAAGTTCCTAATTATGGCGGAAGGTGATATTTTAAAGAAAAAACTTGAGGACTATTTCGCGCGCTTAACCGAAATTGCCGATTATGTTCGTACCGCAACCCGTTTAGCTGCCGTAGAAGCGAGATATCTACGTATGCAAAGTATTGAACGACAACTAGATGTTGTCTACGATAAAATTTTAACCTATAATTTGGTTGTTGACGAAAAGGATGAGATTAAAACTCAAAGTTCTTCGTTTGATAATCTGTTAGACGTGATTCGTACGCGGTATTTAGATATCAAACAAAATGCATCAAACTCGGTTGATGATACTTCAACTAATCCCTCTCAAACTTCTGTAAGTTATTTAAAACCTCTAAGTATAACCCCCTTTGATGGATGTGTAGAAAACTGGTAAAATTTCATTTCGCTTTACAAGAGTCTGGTTCATGAAAACGACCAAATCCCGCTAATTCGTAAGTATCACTATTTGCGTAGCTATCTTAAGGGTGAAGCTCTCGCCCTAATTTCGGATCTAGCCCTTGAGGCTGATTTGTACCAACAAGCTTTTGATAAGCTAGAAGAACGCTATAACTCACCCGTAGAATTACTAGCTATTATTTAAATAAAATATTACAATTTAAATCATCTGGATCTCTCTCAAACTTCATCAATATTCACTTTAACGCTGTTAACACATTGAAGGCGGCGGATAAAGTCGAAGATTTGGCCGACTTTATACTATTTTCGTTGTGTTACCGTAATCTTGAGTTCAAAACGCAAAATGCTTTTGATCTAAAAGTAGGTTCCGAAGTTCCTACTTGTTCTCAGCTCTTCGATTTTTTATCGTTGCAAAGCAAAACCTCTGAGCTTTATGACGATATGAAAAAAGATAGGGTTATTAAACTCGTTTCAAATCCAACTTCAATCAGTCCCTCTTAATGAAAAGTTCACAAAATGCCGCTACGGCTAAAGCTGTCCGAGTTTCATGCCCGTGCTGTGGTGAAGCTCATGAAATTTATGGTTGTTCAACATTTCATGCACTTAATATCGCCGATCGTTATTCCACTATTAAAACTTTAAATTTGTGCTTTAAATGCTTTGGTAATCACACTCGAGGTTGCAATTCTGAAGGTAAATGTAAAGTTTGCCATTCCTCATATCACCATACTTTGTTGCATAAACCCCTACCCAACGAGGTGGTGCATAATTCGGAAAAATCCTCTACTGCAATAGCACCCGAAATTGTTTCGGCTTGTAAGGTTTCGAATTCTCATGAAAGTTATACTGTGCTGTTGGCAGCAGCGCAGGCTCTTATTTTAGATATAAACCAGGATTTACAACCCGTAAGGTGCGTTTTTGATTCTGAATCTCAAATAAACGCAATTACGAGTACATGTGTTCAACGTTTGGGTCTTCAGCGTACTAGGGATTCCCGCCAAGTTAGTGAAATTTCCGACGCTTTAATAAAGTCCAAGGGGACTGTTTGTTGCACTGTCTATTCTAAATATTCTCAAAATAGAATTCAATTCAAGGCTTCAATATTTCCTAAAATAACAAGAGATATACCGGGTAGTTCATTGCCCATTTCTGTTTATAATAAATTTAAAAATATGCAAATGGCTGATAAAAGTTTCCATCAGTCCTTGCCCGTAGAAATTCTTCTAGGTGCCGAGATATGTGCCGAAGTACTGTTTTCCGAACATTCCGCTATTATTCCTGGCCGCCCTTTGGCGATTCAAACCATGTTTGGTTACGTGCTGCTCGGTCAAGTTCCGTATATTAACCCTACGGTTAATGCTACTTCCCTTTTCATTCAATCTGATTCTATAGATAAAGAAATAAGAAATTTCTGGGAATTGAAAGAAATTAAAATTCCCACGGAAACCTCCCCAGAAGATGTGTTTTGTGAGACGCATTTTCTCGCAACCCGCTCGCGTGACGATTCTGGTCGTTACACGGTTGCTCTTCCTTTCAATCATACTATTGAACCGCTTGGTAAAAATCGTCGGGCCGCTTATAATTGCTATTTAAATTTAGAAAGGCGTCTTTTACTCTCTCCTGAAAAGTTAAATGCTTATAATGGCTTTTTGCAGGAATATTTTGATCTTGGTCACATGTCCGTTGCCGAAACCCCCTCTGATTATGTACTATCGCATCATGCAGTTTCTAAAATAACAAGTAGCACTACAAAGCTACGCGTTGTTTTCAATGGTTCTGCTACTGATTTATTAGGAATTTCTCTTAATGACAGGTTATATTCTGGCCCTAAATTACAAGGAAATCTACCCGAAAAATATCCGCATTTCGTTGTCACAAAATTGCTGTTTGTGCGGACATCCAAAGGATGTACCGTCAGATTCTGGTTTGTTCCTCGGATCGTCAATTCCAGCACATTTTTTGGCGATCTACTTCTCAAGAAAATATTTGTGAATATGAACTCAAAACTCTCACGTATGGGTTAGCGCCCTTCGCATTTCTGGCTCAAAGAGTACTTCAGCAATTAGTAATTGACGAGGGTAAATCTTACCCTATGGCCTCTGAAGCTATTATGCATCACACATACATGGACGATGTAATTTTTGGTGCCTGTAGTGTCACAGAAGCGAGACAGCTACAGCACGAGCTTATTAAGCTTCTCTCTCTCGGACAATATCATTTGCGTAAAATATTAGGTTTAGTTTGGAATCCTTTATTAGACGTATTCACTTATAACGTAATTCCCTTTGAAGGCCCTTTTAATAAACGCGCCGTACTTTCTTATATGGCTCGTATATTCGACCCGTTAGGTTGGTTAACCCCGGTAATTTTTATAGTCAAACACTTGTTACAACGGCTTTGGTTACAACAATTAGGTGGGGATGATGTCCCCGACCATAATTGGTGTTCTGAATGGCAAGATTTTTGTAACCAAGTTACAATATTATCGCAGCTAAAAACTCCTCGTCTTTTGTCTCAATTCACGGGAACCTACAGTTGTTAGGATTCTGTGATGCAAGCGAAAGGGGTTACAGCGCTTGCGTCTATTTACATATAATTTGTGGTGATTCAGTGAGTTGCAACCTAATTCAAGCTAAGAGCAAGGTTGCTCCTCTAAAATATTTAAGTATCCCCCGCTTAGAACTTTCAGGTGCCCTTTTATTAGCGAAATTAATTCATTCAATTACTTTAAATAAATTTTCTTACCCAATTTTAGAAACGAAACTATTTTCTGATTCTCAAATAGTACTAACCTGGCCACAGACTCCTTCATATTTGCTCAAGCCATTTGTAGGAAATCGAGTTAGCCAAATTCTGGAATATACTACTATTTCTCAGTGGCGTCATATTTGCGGGAAAATAATCCCGCAGACGTGGCTTCAAGAGGTCGTTCTCCACTGCAACTATTGCACAACGAATTGTGGTGGCATGGTTCGTGCAATTTCAATTACGATTTTATCAACCTCAACAGCTCTTTCCCTCCTATAGGGGAAGTTCCCGAATTGAAACAAATTCCTGTCTCGCTTATCGCTACAGAACAAAATGAATTTTGTGATTTTATGGAGCGATTCTCTTGTTTATCTCATTTGCAATACAGCATGGCATATGTGAATCGGTTTATTCACAATTGTCGCCACCCCCGAGAAAAAATGTTAGGCCCCATTTCCTGCGACGAATTCCGAAATGGTCTGATGATTTGTGTAAAGTTGACTCAACGTCAGTTTTTTACTTCGGAATTATTATTATATGAAAAAAAAATAAGGATCTTCCTCTCTCGTTTAGAAAGTTATTCCCAAGGCTTGTTTTGGGTGGGCGGTCGCTTGAAACATTCTCAGTTGCCCTATACTAGCAAGCATCCTCTATTATTGCCTAAACGGGCGAACTTATCTAAATTAATTTGCAAACATTATCACCTTTTATCGATACATTCAGGCCCCTCTATGACACATTCTCTTATTCTCCGAACTTATTGGATTTTTGGTCTGCGCTCTTTAGTTCGGCAAACTATTTACTATTGTTTGTCCTGTTTTCGATTAAACGCTAAGCCCCCTCAGCCAATAATGTCCGATCTGCCTCCTTCTCGTGTACAATTAACTCGCGCATTTACTCACGTCGGAATTGATTTTGTTGGCCCATTTTTAACGAAAGCTTCGTTAAATCGAAATTCTTCTAATCGAAAATCTTATCTATGTGCCTTTGTTTGCATGTGCACAAGAGCTGTGCATTTAGAGCTGGTTTCTGAACTTTCTACAAACGCCTTTATGGCATCCTTTAATCGTTTTGTTTCTCGTCGCGGCGCCCCTGATTACATTTATTCAGACTGTGGCAAAAATTTTATTGGCTCCGCTCGCATGCTGAAGGAAGCCAGTGAATTTTTGCGTCAAAATCATGAGGAAATATTTTCTGCAATGGCTGTTCTTCAAGTTAAGTGGCAATTTAACCCCCCATATGCACCTAATTTTGGTGGCATTTGGGAAGCTTGCGTAAAATCCGCAAAAGCCTTATTACTACGAACTATCGGTCATCAGGCCCTCACATTTGAGGAGTTCACAACTATATTTGCTCGTATCGAAGCCGTGTTGAATAGCCGACCTCTAGCTTTCTACTGCTTGGACGCTACTGATAGCCCTGATTACCTAACCCCTGGTCATTATCTGATTGGGGGTCCAATTCTGAGTTTGCCAGAAATCACTCTTCCCGAGAGTATCAAATTACATTCACGTTGGCAACGCTTATGTCAAATCACTCAATCTTTCTGGCGCCGGTGGTCGAACAAATATTTACTTACACTCACGCAGCGGACAAAGTGGAACCGTTCCTTGGATAACGACTTGAAGGTGGGTCATATGGATTTTCTCCTAGGAATAAATACCTCGCCTTTGTAATGGCCGCTAGGTCGTATCGAAAAGCTATTTCCCGGTCGCGACGGAGTTACTCGTGTTGTTTCAGTAAAAACGTCTTGTGGTACCTTCGTTCGTACCGTGAATAAAATTCTTCCCCTTCCTTTAGAAAAGTAATGCTTAAATTTTCGTTAGGATATTTTTAATTTTTTTACGATTTTAGTCACTCGTTTAGTTGTTTTCTTACTCTTTGTTTTCTTCTCCCCCACCCGAGTATCGGCGGGTTAACCGTACTCTGCGGCTAGGAGGAAATGCCTAGCTCTAATTATATTTGGTTTTTTTTTGTAAATTTTTTTCTTAATTTTAGGTGGGCGGTATGTACGCGCCATATCTGTCCCCGTTCGGGGCATTCCCTCTCTCCGCACGAGCGGGTCCGAATGGTTCTCGCTAGTTAATATGAGTCGGTCGTCAAGTCTCGTGATAGCCACAACTAGTCAAAATAAGTCTGCTCTCTTCTTCTAATCCGGCATTGGCCTCTTCCTTTGCTGTCTCCCTCCTTTCCTTCAACCCTTGGCCAAAAGCGGTAGTTACAGTGTTTAGTGCCTCTCAAGTGCCCAAGGAACTTTCGGTAAGTGTTTTTATGCTTTTGTATGATTCTACTCCTATAAACTGTTCTCACCCTCACCCCTTAATAATTACAGTCCACGCTCTACCTCGGAACCCCTTGTTTACAGCTTTTTGCACTCAAGGTGGTTCTATTTGTATCCCGTTACGGAGAACGTGTATTCGATAACAATACTAATTGTTTTAATCTAATGTTATACATATGCTATTGGTTGGAATGTATTGATAGGAAAAATATGTATCAAGATATGTGTTTGCAATGTAAAGTGGTATTATAGAATAAGTTTATTAAGGTCAACAGCAAATTTGTTAACAATGTATTAAATTATGGTATACATGAACAAAATCGTCTTGATCTATTTTATAATTTATAACATTAGGATTTTTTGAATTTTTATTGTTTCAATTATGTTTCTCTTTTTATCATTAGTTTCGGAACCTAAAATTTCGGTATTATCAAAATCGAATTTGTGTAACTTTTCGATGGCATGTGCAGTCAAAGCGGTGCTCTTTTTATTACCGGTTTTTATTGTGTATTTATGTTCTTAAATACGTTTATGCAAATATTGTTTGGAATTTCCAATGTATACTCCAGGACATTTTGTGCAATTTATTTTATAAATTGTATGGGTTCTGTTTTTTTTTTCTATTGGAGGTTTAAGTTTTGTAAAATTATTCCAAGATGAATTGTTGGGTTTGTGCACAACTTGTATTTTGTATGCTGTTAAACATCTTTTTAAACGTTTTGAAAGCCCCGGGGTATATTTAATTCCAATTTTGTTATCTAGTTGCTGGTGTTGTTTGGTATCATCATTCATCATTGTTATAAATTTTATGAATTTTAGCTCTAATTATTGGTACTACTAACTTTTTTGGGTAAAGATTTTCTCTTAGTATCTTTTTAACGATTTTTATATCTTCCGGTCGATAATCATTATGTGATAGTATTACCGCCCTTTCAATAAGGTTATTAATGACATTTTTCTTGTATTGTTGTGGAACGCAGGACAAGAAGTTCAAATATCTCCCGCTCCACATGCTTTTTCTATACCAATTTGTTTTTATTTTTCCTTTAGTATCGTGTATGATAAGCTTGTCTAAGAATGGAATAGACCTATTTACCTCCTGCTCATGTGTGAATTGTAATCGGAATATATATATATATATATATATATATATATATATATATAATTTAGGTGTATGTCCGATATGGTTCCATTTGAGTATAAGTAGCTCAAAATTTTACCAAAGAAAACTTAATCGCATTATTTTACATTGTTTGAAAATTATATCATACTCACTTCCTAATGAATTCTTCAAATTCTCCATACCGGCAGCATATTGAATCCAATCCGCAGTACCAAATGGTAGTAGATGAGCTAACTTGGTATAGTTTCGTCTAAAATATGCATAAAATTTGGCAGCGCTACTTATTTCCTCTAACATATTTGGGCTGTCTTGCTTGGCATCGATCCATTTATAGATATGAACCACGTACCTCAGAAAAGTTTCTTTAGGAAGATTATTAATTTGTCCAGGGTCGATTAATGTATTCTGGATGGCAACTATTCGGAAAAAAAACAGTATTAATTTTCTAGAAGAACAGTGAATTTTTATTGATGTTTCGATTACAAATAACTACTGTAGTCAGTTGCAATGCTAGTATTAAAAGTAAGAGTTAACAGGTTTTGAAAGTTTGCGTTTAAAAAGGTTCGTCTTACTTATCAAAATTTAAACTCTTCTTGCTTGAGTTTGCGCATCATTTTCGAATCCTCGGCTAGATGCACAAATTATAATTGCTATAACAACTCCTACTAATAACATATAACTAGTAAATACTTTAGAAAGCACTCCCCATTCGTGCAGTACTTTATATTGTATTAAGATATTTTGTAATTTAAGAAATTTCATGTGGACTTTGAAAATGTGGCAGATGTTTCTGGTATATATCCCTCGAGCATATACCAAATAACTGTTGTAGAGTAACCACGGCCGCGCCGTCCATAAGGACAACAAGGGCAAAAACCCACGGCGCCAAGAGTCCAAAGGCGCCGTGAGGCGCCAATATTTAAAACTTACCAAAATTCTTATTTTTGTTTGAGACACGAGGCTTCCCAAAGGTCCCCTGTACGTTTACGCGCGCATTCGCTATGAATAACTAATTAAATTCCATTAATTATCGGAACATCGATGTTTTGTATCATCTGCAAATCTAAGCATATCAATTTTTTGTCCCTGCATAGTAATTCCAAATGTCTTCCTGCATTTGATAGTATTCATTGCCTCTTTTATGTACAAGTTAAAAATCAATGAGGATAGGGCACATCCCTGTCTCACCCCTTTCCTAATGTTTACTTCTCTACGCTCCTGCTCTAATTCTATTACTGCTGTTTGCTCTTTGTATAAGCTATGTACTATTCGTCTATCCTATAACTCATTCCAATCTTTTGAGTATTTCAAACATTTTTTCCATTTTACATTTTCGAATGCTTTTTCCAGATCTACAAACCCTATATACACGCTTTCCCTTTTTCTATTGTTTCTCCATTATCACTCTCAGAGCTAAAATAGCCTCCCGTGTTCCCCTGTTTCGCCTAAACCCAAATTTGTCTTCTCCTAGTATTTCTTCTGCCCGTTTTTCCATTCGTCTTTGCACAATTCTAGTTAATATTTTTGACACGTGTGCTGTCAAACTTATTGTTCGAAAATTTTCACATCTATCCGCGCCTTTCTTTTTTGGTATAGTTACTATGATGCTACGTTTGAAATCTTTGGATATCTCGCCTGTCTCATACATATAGCTTACAAGTTGGAAGAGACGTTCTGTTACTGCTTGTCCAGCTGCTTTTAGAGTTTCTGCTTGCACCTTATCTGTACCCGGCGCCTTACCATTTTTCACACTCTTTAATGCTAATTCAAACTCGTCTCTAAGTATAGGATATCCCAAGTCATCATTTTCAATGTCTGATTCCTGTTCTAATGCAGTTAGTTCCTCTCCTACATATAAATTCCCTATATATTCTTGCCATCTACCCACTTTCTCTACGTTTTCTATGATGACGTTTCCTTGTACGTCCCTTATATTTTTGGTATACGGTTTTATATCTCTAAAATTCATTCTAATTAATTTGTATGCTTCGTCTGTCTTTCCTATTTCCATCTTTGTTTGTACCTCTTTGCACTTTTCATCAATCCATTGTTCTTTAGCTTTCCTGCATTTTCGAATAATTTCCCATTTTATGGTTTTGTATCTCTGTTTTCCTGTTTCGTCTGATTTATTTTTGTATTTTCGTCTTTCTTCTATTAAATTCAGGATATCCTTTGTTATCCATGGTTTCTTATTTTCTTTTTGTGTATACCTCAGAATATCTCTGGCCGCCATGTCTAGGCTGGATTTAATTTTATTCCATTCTGTTTCTACTTCCTTAGTATCAGTTATTTTCCCGATATCATTCAGCAATTCATTTGACTTTTTTTCGAATCTTTCTTGAATATCTTTATCTTTTAGTTTCTCTACGTCCAAGTGCCTTTTTCCGTTCCCTTTTTTCAGATTTTTAAATTTAAGTGCGGCCTTCATAATTACGATGTTGTGGTCAGTATCTATATCTGCTTCTGGGTAGCTTCTACAGTCTTTTACTTGATTCCTAGACCGTTGTCTAACAAGAATGTAATCTATTTGATATCTTCCTATATCTCCTGGCATCTTCCACGTATATCGCCTTCTAGCATGATGTTGAAATATTGTATTTGTGATGATTAAATTGTTCTTGTCGCAAAATTTTACCAGCCTGTTTCACCTGTCGTTTCTCGTGCCTGAACCAAATAAACCTACTACCGCTCCTTCCCTACCCTCACCTACCACGGCATTAAAATCCCCCGTAATTATTAAATTTTCATGTCCTTTTACGTATCTTAATATGTCTTCGATATCTTTGTTGATGGCTTCTAACTCTTCGTCACTGTAGCTAGAGGTGGGCATGTATACTTGTATTATTACTGTGTTTACCGGTTTAGATTCTAATCTAACCATGAGTACTCTTTCGTTCTTTTGTAAGTAATTTTCTACACAGTATCCCATCTTTTTCCGCATAACTATCCGCACACCCAAATTTCCTTCCTCTGCTCCTGTATGAATTATCCTGAAGTCTCCACTCCAAAAATCCCCTGCCTCTGGCCACCGAACTTCGCTGATCCCTACTATGTCTAGTGATAACCTATTCATTTCGATTTTTAGGTTCTCGAGCTTACCTACTTGCTTCATACTTCTAACATTCCACGCTCCGACTCGCAGAATATTATATACCTAATAATTTTTATTTCTATCAATTTAAATTAAAGTCTACATAGTTTAAAGCTTCTCACAAGGTTCATTTAATAAATTATTAGTACCCATGGTGCACAATTGTTAAGGCCACAGTTTATTGTATAGGAAAACTTACCACACCTGTTTTCAAATTTAGTAGGTACCATTTATTAAAACATTAGGGCCTCCAAAAGTATTACTCACGCGCCTCAAGGGTTGTAGTTCCGCCACTGATGAAAGGCATAGCTATTGGAAAAAGAATTTATATGAAACCATAGAAAAAGGCGTAATCTTTTATAGCCCCAGCTATATTTCAAAAAAACCGTCCAGAGGTATACCAAACCATGCATTCACTAACATCGGTCTAGTAAAATTAGCAATCAAGTTATAGTACCACATTTTCGCGAAGTATTCATGTTACACGTACATTCTAAGACAGTACAGTACTCCGAATGTGGTAGTATCAATTTGGATGGTAAGGGGGCTTAGGACCGTATTGGACTGCTTATAAAAAGCTAGGAAACAAAGTTATTTATTATGATAGGTATGGAAACTTAAAACATTAGAGTTAAAAGTTACTTAAAAAGTGAGGATGATTGTAGAATTGTCTATAATTATCAGCAAGAACAATCATACGGAACTATTTATTATGGACATTTATGTTTAAAATCTCTACAGATGAGCTAGAATAGAAATAAATCTGGAAATCTGACAATGTCATACACCTGTGCTTTAAAAAGAAAAGTTTCGTTATTACTAGAAATTTTAATCGACCCATTAATTTCGTAATAATTCTGAATATGTATTAGGATTAACATCTTGAATCGAAGAACACAATTCTGTATATTAAATAAAAATAATTAAATAAAAATTTGGTCACAGTTTACTACGTGACCTCAGCTAGAGACTTCTACCCTGCGGTAAATACTTTCAAATACGTCCAAAATAACAAATCAACAGAAAAAAATGCGGGTTTTTGCGATTTATGCGTAGAAAACGAGATTTTTGTAGCCAATTTTGAGGTTATGTAACCCGATTAGGTGTCATTTTAATTTTGCTTTATAATTAGGGCATTAATTGTGATATAATAAAAGGACAAAACACATTTGGATAGTTATTTTTGATAATCGGCTTTGAATACAACTAACACAAGGTCGGAATATGTATTGCCAAAAAAATTTTTGCATAACCTTTTCTAAGAATGTTGGTTCGGCGACTTATAGATAATTTATAAGTGCCTTAGTTCGCGCCAAAAGTATCGTTGTGCATTCGAAATAAATACTGATAGTGCGCGATAAACAGAACTACATTTATCTTGTATCGAACACCTGGTTTGCAAGAGTGCATTAATATAGAAAACGTGGATCGTGTGTGACCGCAGAGTACTTAAGAAGTGCCTAAACTTTTGTTTTACCGCTTAAAAACATAATATAAACCGCAACTGTGTGTTCGTGGATTGTGCGTGCCAAAATATCCTATAGCACCGAAAGCCAAGAAGTTCTGGTGAGTTTTTGACTTTGTTTATATGAATTTATGCAAACAATTAACATTAAACATTTATACTGTAACTTGTACAATACAACCGCCTTATCGCTTTCCAATTTAGTCCCGCAATATTGTATCCTGATAATTTCTTTATGCACTAAATTGTTTAATCCACCCGCTTATTTAATTAATTACGTGGAGGAAGTTACGCCCCTCCATTAGATTGGTCCTTAGAGCTCGCATATCCCAGCAAAAAAGAAAAATTAGTTTACTAGTGCTTGCAGTTAAATTTTGAACTCTCTTTTCCTATATTATTACAATGGAAGATAAAATAAAATTGTTATACAAGAAGAAGGAGAGTGTATTTCAGCGGCTTACAGCATTATATGATTGTTCAAAAAATATTTCTTCATTTGAGTCACGAGCAAATGAAAATTTTATGGCAGATAGCGAAACGATAGATGAATTAAGGTCAAGGTTTGAATCTATTGTGGATAAGATAAATGAATACCAATTATTATTGAAACCGGAATTTCAACCTGATTATCAAAGTTTAAATGCATTTGAGGAAATGTATAGTAGAATTATACGCGCGCGTAATAATATAATTTAATTTAAACCACCGCATCAAGGGGCTACTAGTGCTACCCCTAAAATTTCGATTCCCTTACCGCCTATAGAAATCCCGTATTTTAACGGTAAAATCTTAAAATGGGATGTATTTTACCAGTCTTTTAAGACTAATATTCACCTAAACCCTCAACTTACTGATGGTCAGAGGGTACAATACCTTATGGGTAAATTAAAAGATTCCGCTCTGCAGATAGCTGCAGGTATAGTTCCCTGTGCTGAAACGTACAATATATTGTGGGATAGCTTGGTAAAAAAGTACCAGGATAAACGTACGCTAGGTGCACACTATTTAAATAATATTTTTGAATTAAAAAATTGTCCACGATCCGCTAACAATTTAAATACATTTATTGAAAAATATTCTGCGTCTATAGCAGCGCTGTTACAGGTGGGAATTACCGACCTGCAAGATTTTATATTTTTGCATTGGGGTTTAAAGAAACTAGATGCAGAAACCGCACAAGCGTTTGAATTGTCCGTTCGAAATACGGAAATTCCTCTTATAAAACGCTGATAAGTTTTATTCAAGATCAAGTTAAAATTTTAGAACGTTCAAATGATAATACGAAGTCATATAACTATAATCATAAACCGCAACCGCCCGCATTTAAGACTAAAGCATTTGTTTCCAGTTCGCCTTTGTGCATATTGTGTAAAAAAGATAATCATTTTAAAATATACCAATGTCCGCAGTTTAAAAACATGAATTCACCGCAAGACAGATTTGAAATTATTAAATCAAAAAATGGATGCGTTAATTGTTTAAGCGTAACTCACACCCTTTCTTCGTGTAATTCAAGGCATTTTTGTAATTATTGTCAAAATAGGCATCATAGTTTACTCTGTTTTAAGAAGAAATCGGACAAAAATGTCCATTCTAATACTCGTGAATTATCACAAGGAACGCCCGTAAGTTCTCTTGCCAAGAATAATAATAATATTTCAAATTCCGCTATCTCACCCGGTACAAGTGCTCAGGTAGAACCTGCTATTACCGTAGCATTTAATTCTGAATCAAGGTCTAATCCTATAATATTATTAGCCACCGCACAAATCTATGCAACTGGTTCTGACGGCAAACGCAAAATTATTCGTTGTTTGCTGGATAACGGTTCACAAAACAATTTAATAACTGTAGAGGGTTGTAAATTACTCAACTTGTCTATAGAACCCTTAACAATTCATTCATAAAAGGTATTGGTTCAACTCAAAGACCAATACGAGGCTACGCTTATCTTAATATTGAATCACGTGTGTATAATCACAAATATTATATACAAGTACTAGTAGTTGACACTATTACAGATAAATTGCCAGCATATTTTATTGGTAACTGTAATATGCAATTTCTTAACAATGTTCCGCTTGCAGATCTTTCATGGAATATTCCTGGAGGCATAGAGCTAGTAATTGGGGCACAATTATTTCCATATATCTACTTAGGTAACCGCATTGATTGTGGTCCCGCTACACCGCCCGCTGTACAAACCGTATTTGGTTATGTTTTCATGGAGATGTTCCTCTCGCAGTGTCAATGCCGACCATTCTTACGCTTCTTTTACCGCATTAACTTTAAATAATATTGAAGCTTCTTTGCATAAATTTTGGGAATTAGAGGAAGTTTACGTTAAACGTTTCCTTAGTCCTGAGGAAACGCTATGTGAAAATCTATACACTTCATCGGTCGAAAGAGACCCGACGGGCCGCTACTCTGTTGCCCTTCCATTCTGTAAAGATCCCTCCGCTTTAGGCAGTTCCTATACTGTCGCATATCATCGCATTTTATCCTTAGAACGTAAGCTCAAACAAGAACCAGTCTTGTTTGAAAATTATAATCAGATAATTAGTGAATATCTAACTAAGGGCTATGTATCAGAAGTACAAACTTCTAATGATGCACACGATGGTTATTATATACCACATCATCCTGTTATGCGCCCGGACAAGTCTACCACAAAAGTACGTGTAGTTCTTGACGCCAGTAGTCAAACTCATACTGGCTATTCGTTAAATGACATCCTTTATAGTGGGCCTAATTTGCAGGCGGATTTGTTTTTGCTTCTGTTGAATTTTCGCTTATTCCCAATAGCTTTAACAGCGGACATAGGTCAGATGTATTTGCAGATAATTGTACCAAATTTTCACCGCAAATATTTAAAATTTTTATTCCGTTTCACAAGCGAAGAAAAAATACGAACTTTTCAATTTAATCGTCTTCCTTTCGGGTTAAAATCTAGCCCATACATAGCTATGCGCACCATTCATCAATTAGCATCTGCTGAAGCTAAACGTTTCCCAAATGCAGCACAAATAGCTACGTCTAAACTGTACATGGACGATCTGGTTTGCTCTGCACTTGATTATGAAACCGCTATTAAACTGGCTCAGGAACTTATTACTTTATTTAAGTCCGGAGGTTTTGATTTAATTAAATGGGTTTCAAATTCGCCCGAGTTAATGACTAGCCTTCCAGACTCCCACCGCGCTTTCGTAAGTTTTTCTGACGATGGTAACTTAAAAATTCTGGGACTTTCATGGTTGCCGTCGCTCGATTTATTTAAGATCACCATTTCTGATACTGAGGTTAAATGTACGAAACGTACAATTTTGTCTTTTATCGCCCGCTTATTTGATGTACTTGGTTTAATTTCGCCTACAATTTTATATGCGAAATTGCTTATTAAAGAATTGTGGAACATTAAAATTGATTGGGATGATATCCCTCCAGACGTGATTGTCCAACGCTTTAAATTATTACGCCAGGAAGTTCATTTACTTTCACAATTAAATATTCCACGCCATGTTGGTGTTCTAAAAATTCTGTTGTGAATCTCGTAGCATTCTCTGACGCTAGTTTAAACGCCTATGGTTGTGTTATTTACATGCATACTACGGATTCTCTCGAAATATTAAAGTTCGATTGCTTTGTTCAAAATCAAAGGTATCACCGGTTAAAATAATTACTTTATGCCGGCTAGAATTGTGCGCAATTGTTTTAATGTCTAATCTTATTAAAAGAGTTTATGATACTTATATTGATCAAATACCTATTACAGGTATCTACGCATTTTCGGACTCCATTATAGCATTATCGTGGATCCATTCTTCACCGCATAAATGGTCAATATTTGTAAGTAACCGCATAGCACAATGTCATGAAAATTTACATCCTCGTCATTTTTATCATATTTCTGGAAAAGAAAATCCTAGCGACAGTTTGTCGCGAGGCATGTTGCCATCTCAATTAATAGTTAACAAACTATGGTGGCATGGACCACAGTGGTTGCATTTTCCTATATCAGAATGGCCAATTAAGCCATTTAGTTCTAATAACACTGATAATTTGCCTGAACGTAAATCAAATACTTTGATCGCCTTTGTTCAATGTGAACAACCAGTATTATATATTTTGGCTCAACGCTGTTCCTCATGGGTCAAACTACTTAGGGTAGTAGTGTATGTACTCCGCTTTATTAAAAAACTTCCACTTTGTAACGAAATGAAAGCATCAGACCTAATTATTGCTGAAAAATATGTTATTCGGTCAATTCAACTTGAGCATTTTGTGATGAAATTAGCAAGCTAAGTAACTCGAAATTATGCTCCAAAAGTTTAAGAATCTTTGCCCGTTTTGGACGAAGACAAGATTTTACGAATACAAGGACGATTATCTAATTCCGATCTCCTTTTGAAACTAAGCATCCCGC
The DNA here is from genome assembly GCA_036346225.1 of Platerodrilus igneus. Taxonomy (NCBI): domain Eukaryota; kingdom Metazoa; phylum Arthropoda; class Insecta; order Coleoptera; family Lycidae; genus Platerodrilus; species Platerodrilus igneus. The sequence goes on from JARFIW010001619.1 coordinate 169,571, forward strand.
TTTATTGCCAAAAATGATCATATCGTTAATCTCATTATCGATTATTATCATAAAGTAAATTGTCATACGGGTCCAAATTTGTTGATGTCCATTTTACGACAACGTTTTGGATACTTTCCGCTAGAGTATTGTTAGAAAACGAGTATACCAATGTAACTCCTGTTTTCGTTTATCGCCTGTTCATCCCGTACCAAAAATGGCTGATCTGCCTTTATGTCGAGTACAAGAAACAAAGGCATTTGTACATACTGGCGTCGATTATGCAGGTCCAATTAAAATTACGCTAACGCGACGGCGAGGTTTTCGATCACAGAAGGCCTACATTTGTCTTTTTGTGTGTCTGACCACTAAGGCGATACACATAGAATTAGTCTCCGACTTGTCTTCTGATTGTTTTCTGGCCGCCTTGAAAAGATTTATATCACGCCGCGGTCCTGTCGCTTGTTTATATTCGGACAACGGGACAAATTCTATTGGTGCCAAGACACAATTAGAGGAATTATATACGTTTTTGGTATCCGCAAATTATCAAACCGCTTTAAAAAATGTGAAACTTTGCCCGTTGCCCACCCAATTATTAAATATTATTATACTCACCCGCATTTCTTCAACCGCATTTATTCATCCGCTTATAAAGGTTTAGTTTAATAGCATTATGCTTTACCGCTTACATAGACTCTTGTACTACTTGTGTATTGAGCAAGCACTGAGTTTTTATTTATTTTTTTTTTTATTAATTTATTTTTTGTTCCATTCCTTTTCCATTCCTTTGAAAGTTTCCTACTTTCAAGTATGGAGTATGGTTCGGCGACTTATAGATAATTTATAAGTGCCTTAGTTCGCGCCAAAAGTATCGTTGTGCATTCGAAATAAATACTGATAGTGCGCGATAAACAGAACTACATTTATCTTGTAACGAACACCTGGTTCGCAAGAGTGCATTAATATAGAAAACGTGGATCGTGTGTGACCGCAGAGTACTTAAGAAGTGTCTAAACTTTTGTTTTACCGCTTAAAAACATAATATAAACCGCAACTGTGTGTTCGTGGATTGTGCGTGCCAAAATATCCTATAGCACCGAAAGCCAAGAAGTTCTGGTGAGTTTTGACTTTGTTTATATGAATTTATGCAAACAATTAACATTAAACATTTATACTGTAACTTGTACAATACAACCGCCTTATCGCTTTCCAATTTAGTCCCGCAATATTGTATCCTGATAATTTCTTTATACACTAAATTGTTTAATCCACCCGCTTATTTAATTAATTACGTGGAGGAAGTTACGCCCCTCCAAATGTGTTAGGGGTATAACTTAGTTATTTTGATTGTTTTACTTTTATTACAAATACACACCAATAAACTATTAAATACTTACGTTTTCGTTTACTATTATTGCTCATTACCATTTTTATTATAAGAATTAAATTCTTTTTTTATTCTACGTAGGATTAAAGCATATTGCATAATTATTGTCCCATTCTGAGACGTTAGTGCATAAGAACAACGATGTGCAATGATTGGGCAAAACGTTGTTGAATATTACTTCTCTAATATTATTTGTTGTAGGGTTATTGATATAGTAGTTGTACTAACATAATTCGATACTGACTGTCAACGAAACAATACCAACACACTTAGGGTGCGGCGGGGTTAGGTTTCTGTAATAATTAGAAGAAATTATGTTATTCTTTTAATAGGACGTTAACAGGACGTTATTATCATTTAATTAGCTTTAAATGCATTACTAGGAAATATTTAATAGCAATAAACACTTTGAAAACGTATTTAAAAAGGACTACGTAACGAACAAGTCATTTGTGTTGCCTAATCCGTAGGCGGATTATATTATTTCTTAAATTAAATTAAAGTAGCGCTTGCGTAAATAGTATCACGAGGTAACGCGCAAGACAGATCAGCTGTTCTCTAGGTGGAGGATACTAAAAGACAAACTCGCCATTGTGGTTAAAAATCTAAACGAAGCTAGAAAAGATCATAGGATGGGGACACGATTGCGTGTCAAATGATGTCTTCGGATACCCATTGTAGAGGGGAAGGATTCGTGGTCGTATTGGGGGCCCTGGAATGTTACCATTCTTCAGGTTCCGGCAAGACAACCGAGCACACTTCTTAACAAAAGACATGGCTAGAGAGGTCGGTGTCTATTAACGGTGAGACCACAATTTTTAAGTAATTTTTATACTAAAACAAAAGATCTTTAATTTCTTAGCGTTTGGAATAACCAGTATTATAATTAGAATTAAGGCAACTTTCGTTATGGATGTATTTAAAGCTGTTGTTTAAGATTTATTGAGGAAGACGCATTGAGCAGATGTTGGTCGTCAACGTCATATCCTCGGCATCAAGTTTTGTAAGCAGGACCTGAACTTGTGCATCGCAGTTCGTTTGGAAGAGGTAACTTCTTCACCTTCGCAAAGTCCAGGTATTTAAACTTTCAGTTCCTACGTTTTCTAAACTTTTGAAAGTGTTCATTGGATTGATGAACGATATTAAATTTTAAGAGAGGATTAACTTAATCATGTTAAATTTTACGAACGAATTAACTTTGCGTAAGATCATAGAAATGGTAATATTTCCTTAATTTGATAACAGAGTTATTTTCTAAAATTGTGCTAAACAAATTTAAACAAAGTGAAATATGGTTCTTTAGAAAGTAATATTAAAGTAATTTTGTAAGACACGTGGAATATACATGTGTTCAAAAACAAAGAGATTCCAAAGTCCACTTCCTGTTTAAAAAAATTTAATTACAGATGTCTAATCTTTAGTAGGGTTATTGTGTCATTTCTATACCAGGATAAATTTGAAACACTATTTACTTAAACTAGCTACGTATATATAGATTTTTTATAAGGAATATGAACTAAATTTATTTGATATATGTGTAAACCAATTCACAGATCTGTTCGTTGGGAATTAAGAATCTTGTTTTAAAATATTATTAAAAAGTAAGGTCTTGTTATGTCAAGAAAGATTTATAGTTAAAATCAGAATTCAATTTTATTAGTTTATACTTGTAACTATATTTAACAAAAAAAAGGAAAGAGAGAAATTGCATTAAATTACATTTTTGGATTCAAGTTTTTTATATTATGAGTAATTAACTTTAATAAGAATACATTTGAGAAAATAATTTTTGATTAACGAAATTAGACGAATGCTGAAACAATATAAAAGTACAGACATGCTACAATTGATTTATTCTTGATAGTCATTTTTAAGTAAAATACCTTTGGTGTAGTAGTCTCAAGATGATTAACTTACAAGTATCGTTATGCTCTTTTATTAAAAAGCACAAATTGTCTTTTAATAGAAAATTTGTTGTGTAACATTTTCTTTCAGGGTCATCGTGATAGAAGCGGATGCAGATACATCCAAGAGGTTTCCATATGTGTTAGTTCATTAACTTGTAAGTTTTTTTATTGCGCTTATATCCATGAGTTTCTGTATCTTCTCATAGCAGTATTGAATTTCTTGTATTGTCCATATAGATACAGTGGCGCTCAATTTCCCTTTTTCTTTCCATGATTGATTATTATTGAGTTTACACCATACCCACGCCCATTCTCATTGCTCACCCTTGGGGTAATTCCCAGACTAAACCCCGAAGAACAAAAAAAGGATAAAGCGTCACTTGCGTCCAACGCGTGGAGTAAAAGTCATTTCAAGGTTAGTAGTTGAAATTCTTTACTACTCAGACAAATAACCGTGCATGAGCGGGCATAGTGTGTAGGAATAAATAGCGTAAAAGTAAAAATAGTGTTAAGGTTTCAACTTAGGTTAGTAGTCGAAATGCTTTACTACTAAGACAAAATAACCGAACGGGTGCATGAGCGGAAAAAGTGTTGAGACCTATACACTGCTTGGGCGAAAATAGTGTTGAGATTTCAACTTAGGTTAGTAATTGAAATGTTTTACTACTAAGACAAAATAATCGAACGGGTGCAAGAGCGAAAAAAGTGTTGAGACCTATATACTGCACAGGTAAATATAGAGTCGAGGTTTCAACTTAGGTTAGTAGTCGAAATGTTTTACTACTAAGACAAATAATCGAACCGGTGCATGAGCCGAAATAGTGTTAAGGTATAAATAGTGCCGAGGCGAAATAGTGTTGAGGTTTCAACTTGGGTTAGTAGTTGAAATGTTTTACTACTAAGACAAAATAATCGAACGGGTGCATGAGCGGAAAAAGTGTTGAGAACTATATATTGCTCAGTGGAAAACAGTGTTGAGGTTTCAGTTTAGTTAGTAGTCGAAATATTTTACTACTAAGACATAATAATCGAACAGGTGTATGAACGGAAAAATTGTTGAGACCTATATACTGCTCAGGCGAAAATAGTGTCGAGGTTTCAACTTAGGTTAGTAGTCGAAATGTTTTACTACTAAGACAAATAACCGAACGGGTGCATTAGCGGATATAGTGTGTAGGAATAATAAGTGCTGAAACGAAAATAGTGTTGAGATTAAAACTAAGTTTAGTACGAAATGTTTTATTACTAAGACAATAACAAACGGGTGCATGAACGGAGAAAGTGTTGAGACCTATATACTGCTCAGGCAAAAATAGTGTCGAGGTTTCAACTTAGGTTAGTAGTCGAAATGTTTTACTACTAAGACAAAATAACCGAACGGGTGCATTAGCGGAAATAGTGTTGAGGAATAATAAGTGCTGAAACGAAAATAGTGTTGAGGTTTAAAACTTAAGTTTAGTAGTCGAAATGTTTTATTACTAAGACAATAATACAAACGGGTGCATGAACGGAAAAAGTGTTGAGACCTATATACTGCTCAGGCAAAAATAGTGTCGAGGTTTCAACTTAGGTTAGTAGTCGAAATGTTTTACTACTAAGACAAATAACCGAACGGGTGCATTAGCGGATATAGTGTGTAGGAATAATAAGTGCTGAAACGAAAATAGTGTTGAGATTAAAACTAAGTTTAGTACGAAATGTTTTATTACTAAGACAAATAACAAACGGGTGCATGAACGGAAAAAGTGTTGAGACCTATATACTGCTCAGGCGAAAATAGTGTGAGGTTTCAACTTAGGTTAGTAGTCGAAATGTTTTACTACTAAGACAAAATAACCGAACGGGTGCATTAGCGGATATAGTGTGTAGGAATAATAAGTGCTGAAACGAAAATAGTGTTGAGGTTAAAACTAAGTTATAGTACGAAATGTTTTATTACTAAGACAAAATAACAAACGGGTGCATGAACGGAAAAAGTGTTGAGACCTATATACTGCTCAGGCAAAATAGTGTGAGGTTTCAACTTAGGTTAGTAGATCGAAATGTTTTACTACTAAGACAAAATAACCGAACGGGTGCATTAGCGGATAATAGTGTTGAGGAATAATAAGTGCTGAAACGAAAATAGTGTTGAGGTTAAAACTAAGTTTAGTACGAAATGTTTTATTACTAAGACAAATAACAAACGGGTGCATGAACGGAAAAAGTGTTGAGACCTATATACTGCTCAGGCGAAAATAGTGTGAGGTTTCAACTTAGGTTAGTAGTCGAAATGTTTTACTACTAAGACAAATAACCGAACGGTGCATTAGCGGAAATAGTGTTGAGGAATAATAAGTGCTGAAACGAAAATAGTGTTGAGGTTTAAAACTAAGGTTTAGTACGAAATGTTTTATACTAAGACAAATAACAAACGGGTGCATGAACGGAAAAAGTGTTGAGACCTATATACTGCTCAGGCGAAAATAGTGTTGAGGTTTCAACTTAGGTTAGTAGTCGAAATGTTTTACTACTAAGACAAAATAACCGAACGGGTCATTAGCGGATATAGTGTTGTAGGAATAATAAGTGCTGAAACGAAAATAGTGTTGAGGTTTAAAACTTAGTTTAGTACGAAATGTTTTATTACTAAGACAAAATAATCAAACGGGTGCATGAACGGAAAAAGTGTTGAGACCTATATACTGCTCAAGCGAAAATAGTGTCGAGGTTTCAACTTAGGTTAGTAGTCGAAATGTTTTACTACTAAGACAAATAACCGAACGGGTGCATTAGCGGATATAGTGTGTAGGAATAATAAGTGCTGAAACGAAAATAGTGTTGAGATTAAAACTTAGTTTAGTAGCGAAATGTTTTATTACTAAGACAATAACAAACGGGTGCATGAACGGAAAAAGTGTTGAGACCTATATACTGCTCAAGCGAAAATAGTGTTGAGGTTTCAACTTAGGTTAGTAGTCGAAATGTTTTACTACTAAGACAAATAACCGAACGGGTGCATTAGCGGATATAGTGTTGAGGAATAATAAGTGCTGAAACGAAAATAGTGTTGAGATTCAACTAAGTTTAGTACGAAATGTTTTACTACTAAAACAAAATAACAAACGGGTGCATGAACGGAAAAGTGTTGAGACCTATATACTGCTGAGGCTAAAATAGTGTTGAGGTTTCAACTTAGGTTTAGTCGAAATGTTTTACTACTAAGACAAATAACAGAATGGGTGCATTAGCGGATATAGTGTGAGGAATAATAAGTGCTGAAACGAAAATAGTGTTGAGGATTAAAACTTAAGGTTTAGTACGAAATGTTTTATTACTAAGACAAATAACAAACGGGTGCATGAACGGAAAAAGTGTTGAGACCTATATACTGCTCAAGCGAAAATAGTGTGAGGTTTCAACTTAGGTTAGTAGTCGAAATGTTTTACTACTAAGACAAATAACCGAACGGGTGCATTAGCGGAATAGTGTTGAGGAATAATAAGTGCTGAAACGAAAATAGTGTTGAGGTTTAAAACTAAGTTTAGTACGAAATGTTTTATTACTAAGACAAATAACAAACGGGTGCATGAACGGAAAAAGTGTTGAGACCGATATACTGCTCAAGCGAAAATAGTGTCGAGGTTTCAACTTAGGTTAGTAGTCGAAATGTTTTACTACTAAGACAAATAACCGAACGGGTGCATTAGCGGATATAGTGTTGAGGAATAATAAGTGCTGAAACGAAAATAGTGTTGAGTTTAACTAAGTTTAGTAGAAATGTTTTATACTAAAAACAATAACAAACGGGTGCATGAACGGAAAAAGTGTTGAGACCTATATACTGCTGAGGCGAAAATAGGTTGAGGTTTCAACTTACGTTAGTAGTCGAAATGTTTTACTACTAAGACAAATAACCGAACGGGTGCATTAGCGGATATAGTGTTGAGGAATAATAGTGCTGAAACGAAAATAGTGTTGAGATTAAAACTAAGTTTAGTACGAAATGTTTTATTACTAAGACAATAACAAACGGGTGCATGAACGGAAAAAGTGTTGAGACCTATATACTGCTCAAGCGAAAATAGTGTCGAGGTTTCAACTTAGGTTAGTAGTCGAAATGTTTTACTACTAAGACAAATAACCGAACGGGTGCATTAGCGGATATAGTGTGTAGGAATAATAAGTGCTGAAACGAAAATAGTGTTGAGATTAAAACTAAGTTTAGTACGAAATGTTTTATTACTAAAACAATAACAAACGGGTGCATGAACGGAAAAAGTGTTGAGACCTATATACTGCTGAGGCGAAAATAGAGTTGAGGTTTAAACTTACGTTAGTAGTCGAAATGTTTTACTACTAAGACAAATAACCGAACGGGTGCATTAGCGGATATAGTGTGTAGGAATAATAAGTGCTGAAACGAAAATAGTGTTGAGATTAAAACTAAGTTTAGTACGAAATGTTTTATTACTAAGACAATAACAAACGGGTGCATGAACGGAAAAAGTGTTGAGACCTATATACTGCTCAAGCGAAAATAGTGTCGAGGTTTCAACTTAGGTTAGTAGTCGAAATGTTTTACTACTAAGACAAATAACCGAACGGGTGCATTAGCGGATATAGTGTGTAGGAATAATAAGTGCTGAAACGAAAATAGTGTTGAGATTAAAACTAAGTTTAGTACGAAATGTTTTATTACTAAGACAATAACAAACGGGTGCATGAACGGAAAAAGTGTTGAGACCTATATACTGCTCAAGCGAAAATAGTGTCGAGGTTTCAACTTAGGTTAGTAGTCGAAATGTTTTACTACTAAGACAAATAACCGAACGGGTGCATTAGCGGATATAGTGTTGAGGAATAATAAGTGCTGAAACGAAAATAGTGTTGAGATTAAAACTAAGTTTAGTACGAAATGTTTTATTACTAAAACAATAACAAACGGGTGCATGAACGGAAAAAGTGTTGAGACCTATATACTGCTGAGGCGAAAATAGTGTTGAGGTTTCAACTTAGGTTAGTAGTCGAAATGTTTTACTACTAAGACAAAATAACCGAACGGGTGCATTAGCGGATATAGTGTTGAGGAATAATAAGTGCTGAAACGAAAATAGTGTTGAGATTAAAACTAAGTTTAGTACGAAATGTTTTATTACTAAAACAAAATAACAAACGGGTGCATGAACGGAAAAAGTGTTGAGACCTATATACTGCTAGGCGAAAATAGGTTGAGGTTTCAAACTTACGTTAGTAGTCGAAATGTTTTACTACTAAGACAAATAACCGAACGGGTGCATTAGCGGATATAGTGTGTAGGAATAATAAGTGCTGAAACGAAAATAGTGTTGAGATTAAAACTAAGTTTAGTACGAAATGTTTTATTACTAAGACAAATAACAAACGGGTGCATGAACGGAAAAAGTGTTGAGACCTATATACTGCTCAGGCAAAAATAGTGTGAGGTTTCAACTTAGGTTAGTAGTCGAAATGTTTTACTACTAAGACAAAATAACCGAACGGGTGCATTAGCGGATATAGTGTGTAGGAATAATAAGTGCTGAAACGAAAATAGTGTTGAGATTAAACTAAGTTTAGTACGAAATGTTTTATTACTAAGACAATAACAAACGGGTGCATGAACGGAAAAAGTGTTGAGACCTATATACTGCTAGGCGAAAATAGTGTTGAGGTTTCAACTTAGGTTAGTAGTCGAAATGTTTTACTACTAAGACAAATAACCGAACGGGTGCATTAGCGGATATAGTGTTGAGAATAATAAGTGCTGAAAGAAAATAGTGTTGAGGTTTAAAACTAAGTTTAGTAGTCGAAATGTTTTATTACTAAGACAAAATAACAAACGGGTGCATGAACGGAAAAAGTGTTGAGACCTATATACTGCTCAAGCGAAAATAGTGTGAGGTTTCAACTTAGGTTAGTAGTCGAAATGTTTTACTACTAAGACAAATAACCGAACGGGTGCATTAGCGGATATAGTGTGTAGGAATAATAAGTGCTGAAACGAAAATAGTGTTGAGATTAAAACTAAGTTTAGTACGAAATGTTTTATTACTAAGACAAATAACAAACGGGTGCATGAACGGAAAAAGTGTTGAGACCTATATACTGCTCAAGCGAAAATAGTGTCGAGGTTTCAACTTAGGTTAGTAGTCGAAATGTTTTACTACTAAGACAAATAACCGAACGGGTGCATTAGCGGATATAGTGTGAGGAATAATAAGTGCTGAAACGAAAATAGTGTTGAGATTAAAACTAAGTTTAGTACGAAATGTTTTATTACTAAGACAATAACAAACGGGTGCATGAACGGAAAAAGTGTTGAGACCTATATACTGCTCAAGCGAAAATAGTGTGAGGTTTCAACTTAGGTTAGTAGTCGAAATGTTTTACTACTAAGACAAAATAACCGAACGGTGCATTAGCGGATATAGTGTGTAGGAATAATAAGTGCTGAAACGAAAATAGTGTTGAGATTAAAACTAAGTTTAGTACGAAATGTTTTATTACTAAAACAATAACAAACGGGTGCATGAACGGAAAAAGTGTTGAGACCTATATACTGCTGAGGCGAAAATAAGTGTTGAGGTTTCAACTTAGTTAGTAGTCGAAATGTTTTACTACTAAGACAAATAACCGAACGGGTGCATTAGCGGATATAGTGTGTAGGAATAATAAGTGCTGAAAGAAAATAGTGTTGAGTTAAAACTAAGTTAGTACGAAATGTTTTATACTAAGACAATAACAAACGGGTGCATGAACGGAAAAAGTGTTGAGACCTATATACTGCTCAAGGCGAAAATAGTGTTGAGGTTTCAACTTAGGTTAGTAGTCGAAATGTTTTACTACTAAGACAAATAACCGAACGGGTGCATTAGCGGATATAGTGTGTAGGAATAATAAGTGCTGAAACGAAAATAGTGTTGAGTTAAAACTTAGTTTAGTACGAAATGTTTTATTACTAAGACAATAACAAACGGGTGCATGAACGGAAAAAGTGTTGAGACCTATATACTGCTGAGGCGAAAATAGGTTGAGGTTTAACTTAGTTAGTAGTCGAAATGTTTTACTACTAAACAAATAACCGAACGGGTGCATTAGCGGAATAGTGTTAGGAATAATAAGTGCTGAAACGAAAATAGTGTTGAGATTAAAACTAAGTTTAGTACGAAATGTTTTATTACTAAGACAATAACAAACGGGTGCATGAACGGAAAAGTGTTGAGACCTATATACTGCTCAGGCAAAAATAGTGTCGAGGTTTCAACTTAGGTTAGTAGACGAAATGTTTTACTACTAAGACAAATAACCGAACGGGTGCATTAGCGGATATAGTGTGTAGGAATAATAAGTGCTGAAAAGAAAATAGTGTTGAGATTAAAACTAAGTTTAGTACGAAATGTTTTATTACTAAGACAATAACAAACGGGTGCATGAACGGAAAAAGTGTTGAGACCTATATACTGCTCAGGCAAAAATAGTGTCGAGGTTTCAACTTAGGTTAGTAGACGAAATGTTTTACTACTAAGACAAATAACCGAACGGGTGCATTAGCGGATATAGTGTGTAGGAATAATAAGTGCTGAAACGAAAATGGTGTTGAGATTAAAACTAAGTTTAGTACGAAATGTTTTATTACTAAGACAATAACAAACGGGTGCATGAACGGAAAAAGTGTTGAGACCTATATACTGCTCAGGCAAAAATAGTGTCGAGGTTTCAACTTAGGTTAGTAGTCGAAATGTTTTACTACTAAGACAAATAACCAAACGGGTGCATTAGCGGATATAGTGTGTAGGAATAATAAGTGCTGAAACGAAAATAGTGTTGAGATTAAAACTAAGTTTAGTACGAAATGTTTTATTACTAAGACAATAACAAACGGGTGCATGAACGGAAAAAGTGTTGAGACCTATATACTGCTCAGGCAAAATAGTGTGAGGTTTCAACTTAGGTTAGTAGTCGAAATGTTTTACTACTAAGACAAAATAACCGAACGGGTGCATTAGCGGATATAGGTGTAGGAATAATAAGTGCTGAAACGAAAATAGTGTTGAGATTAAAACTAAGTTTAGTACGAAATGTTTTATTACTAAGACAATAACAAACGGGTGCATGAACGGAAAAAGTGTTGAGACCTATATACTGCTCAGGCAAAAATAGTGTCGAGGTTTCAACTTAGGTTAGTAGTCGAAATGTTTTACTACTAAGACAAATAACCGAACGGGTTCATTAGCGGATATAGTGTGTAGGAATAATAAGTGCTGAAACGAAAATAGTGTTGAGATTAAAACTAAGTTTAGTACGAAATGTTTTATTACTAAGACAATAACAAACGGGTGCATGACCGGAAAAAGTGTTGAGACCTATATCTGCTCAAGCGAAAATAGTGTGAGTTTCAACTTAGGTTAGTAGTCGAAATGTTTTACTACTAAGACAAATAACCGAACGGGTGCATTAGCGGATATAGTGTGTAGGAATAATAAGTGCTGAAACGAAAATAGTGTTGAGATTAAAACTAAGTTTAGTACGAAATGTTTTATTACTAAGACAATAACAAACGGGTGCATGAACGGAAAAAGTGTTGAGACCTATATACTGCTGAGGCGAAAATAGAGTTGAGGTTTAAACTTACGTTAGTAGTCGAAATGTTTTACTACTAAGACAAATAACCGAACGGGTGCATTAGCGGATATAGTGTGTAGGAATAATAAGTGCTGAAACGAAAATAGTGTTGAGGTTAAAACTAAGGTTAGTACGAAATGTTTTATTACTAAGACAAATAACAAACGGGTGCATGAACGGAAAAGTGTTGAGACCTATATACTGCTGAGGCGAAAATAGTGTTGAGGTTTCAACTTAGGTTAGTAGTCGAAATGTTTTACTACTAAGACAAAATAACCGAACGGGTGCATTAGCGGATATAGTGTTGAGGAATAATAAGTGCTGAAACGAAAATAGTGTTGAGGTTTAAAACTAAGTTTAGTACGAAATGTTTTATTACTAAGACAAATAACAAACGGGTGCATGAACGGAAAAAGTGTTGAGACCTATATACTGCTCAGGCAAAAATAGTGTCGAGGTTTCAACTTAGGTTAGTAGTCGAAATGTTTTACTACTAAGACAAATAACCGAACGGGTGCATTAGCGGATATAGTGTGTAGGAATAATAAGTGCTGAAACGAAAATAGTGTTGATATTAAAACTAAGTTTAGTACGAAATGTTTTATTACTAAGACAATAACAAACGGGTGCATGAACGGAAAAGTGTTGAGACCTATATACTGCTGAGGCGAAAATAGTGTTGAGGTTTCAACTTAGGTTAGTAGTTGAAATGTTTTACTACTAAGACAAATAATTCGAACGGGTGCATGAGCGGAAATAGTGTTAGGATAAATAGTGCTGAGGCGAAAAAGTGTTGAGGTTTAAACTTAGTTAGTAGTCGAAATGTTTTACTACTAAGACAAATAATCAAACGGGTGCATGACGGAAAAGTGTTGAGACCTAAATATGCTAAGCAAAATAGTGTTGAGGTTTCAACTTAGGTTAGTAGTTGAAATGTTTTACTACTAAGACAAAATAATCGAACGGGTGCATTAGCGGAATAGTGTGTAGGATAAATAAGTGCTGAGGCGAAAATAGTGTTGAGTTTAACTTAAGGTTAGTAGTTACGAAATGTTTTACTACTAAGACAAATAACAACGGGTGCATGAACGGAAAAGTGTTGAGACCTAATATGCTAGGCGAAAATAGTGTTGAGGTTTCAACTTAGGTTAGTAGTCGAAATGTTTACTACTAAGACAAAATAATCGAACGGGTGCATAGCGGAAATAGTGTTGAGGAATAAATAAGTGCTAGCGAAAATAGTGTTGAGTTAACTTAAGGTTAGTAGTCGAAATGTTTTACTACTAAGATCAAATAATCGAACGGGTGCATAACGGAAATAGTGTTGAGGCATGAATAGTGCTACGGCGAAAATAGTGTTGAGGTGTCAACTTAGGTTAGTAGTTGAAATGTCTAACTACTAAGACAAATTAATTGAACGGGTGTACGAGCGGGAATGGTGATGAGGTATAAATAGTGCTGAGGCGAAAGCAGTGTTGAGGTTTCAACTTATGTTAGTAGTTGAAATGTTTTGCTACTAAGACATAATAGTCGAACGTGTGCATGAGCGGAAATAGTGTTAATTCATAAACAGTACTGATGCGAAAATAGCGCCGAGGTTTCAACTTAGGTTAGTAGTAGTAATGTTTTACTACTAAGATAAAATAATCGAACCGTTGCATGAGCAAGTATAGTGTTGTGGCATAAATAGTGCCAAGGTGAAAGTAGTGTTGAGGTTTCTACTTAATTTAGTAGTTGTAACGTTTTACTATTAAGACAAAATGATCGATTTGGTACATGTGTGAAAATACTGTTGTGATTTCATTATAGGTCACTAAGCGGAACATTTTACTACAAGGCAAAATACTCAAAGAAGGGTTCAACAGTAACTGCATGAGATCGCAGCATATCCTAGCAATACATCTACGATTATGCTGTATAAAGCCCTCTCATTGCAAGTCCCCTACGATAACGGCTTTGTCGTGTCGAAGATACTCATATATATATCAATGTCAATGAGAACTTGCTAACGCACGCAGGAAGGTAACGTTCGGCAATTGATTTGTTTTGTAAGAGTTCGGAATAGTTAATACAATAAGTGAGTATTAAATGAAAACATTTTAACAAGCAATTGCAAAAGATACATCATTATAACAGAACAATTAAAACACAATTAGTAAGCAGTGCCAATTCGTACGTTTGACATTTAATTACTGTGAAGTTTGTTATATTCGTATGGTTGTTGATATTACAATAGTAACACTATTGTTTGATAAAAAGTACAGATTTATTTTAAAGAAGAAACCATACATGTATAAAATCTGCAAATACTCTGTTTTTATTAACATTTCATTTTATAGTCTGCTGTATTAGTGTTCAACTTTTAAGCGTTGTCTGTGTTTCCACTCAATAACCCGCAAAACTTCTATCGCATTATCAATAGCGAAATAATATCGACAATGTCGGAACGAAAGATTGAACTGAATGCAGCCATTATTTTTTTACAAATTATGCTACGCCAATGACGTGTTCGAAATCTTACAATCTGTGTTTAATGGTTATAGATGTTTTATATGTGTTTATGAATCAATCTTGAGAGCCTTCGTTGTTGTGGCGCGTATTGATATTTAAATTACAGTTTCATACTGCTAGGAATATGTTATTGTTCTGTCTCAAATAGTGTCAAAAGTTATTCCAACTGTCAAAAATTATACAAGGCTAGGTTATTGTTTGATCCCTATAGTGGGGGATAAAGAATACTACTAGAGTAAGCCTGCTTATCGTAAAAGGCGATTAAAAGGCGCAGCAAGGGGCAGCAGCCTTGCTGGCTAAAAGATATTGGAGGAGGGTCGGTTGGTCTCGGGCGATCCTCAATAATTTACAAGCTTGTTGGGGGTTGGCCGTGACGGATACGGCTTTTTGCTAAAATCTTTAAAAACTGTGTTGTGGAAAGATATGGGAGCCTACCACAATATTTCCCAGGTGTGCGTGGCCTAAAACACGAAATATATATGATGGAGAGCTCACAAGTAAAATTCTTGTCCGGAGGTAAAATACTCCCTCATTCGGATCTCCGGGAGGGGGTACTTGGGGCTCGTCATCGTAAGAATATAAAGCAACAATTTGATTTAGTGATAGGGACTTGGAATGTAAGGTCATTACTCAGAGTAGATAAGTTAACGAATTTATTAGTCGAAATCAGAAAGGAAAAGCTGGACATTTTAGGTATTAGTGAGGTGAGATGGCCAGATAGTAATGACTTTTGGAAAGATAATTATAGAATAATTACAACTTCTTCAACTAATGGACAGGCAGTCGTAGGAATAGTGTTAGGTAAAAGATTAGGGCATAAAGTTAAAGAGTACTTACAAGTTAGTGATAGAATAATTATGGTTAGAATGAGTACAAAACCCACAGACACTGTTTTAGTACAGGTTTACATGCAAACAACTCAGTACGAGGATGAGGAAGTAGAAAAGGTATACGAGGATATAAATAGTATAGTGAGAAAAGTAAAAGGAGATGAGAATTTAATAGTTATGGGCGATTTTAATGCGTCAGTGGGAGAAGGTAGTGAGGGAAAAATGGTAAAAAAATTTGGGTATGGCAGACGAAATGATAGAGGAGAAAGATTAGTTGAGTTTTGCCAGGAACAGATTAGTAACTGTAAACACCCTATTCGAACAACATGTTAGGAGAAGATATACCTGGAAAGCCCCAGGTGATAGGGCTAGGTACCAAATAGATTATATTTTAGTTAAACAAAGATTTAGAAACCAAGTTAAAAACTGTCGTAGTTATCCAGGGGCTGACATAGATAGCGATCATAACTTAGTTAAAATGAAGTGTAAACTAAAATTCAAAAATTGAGAAAGGTTAAAGAGAGGATGGTATCTAGGTAAGCTTAATGATAGTAGGGTAAAAGAGGAATATAAACAAGTATTAGATAATAAGAGCAAAGAGATAGCTGTAGGAGGGAGCGTAGAAAATAGATGGAAAGAAATAAAACTGACTATACATGTTACAGCAACACAGACTATAGGTAAGAAAAAATAGAAGCGAGAAAACCCTGGGTAACAAAGGAGATATTAGATTTAATAGAGAATAGAAGAAAGCTTAAACCTTTCAGAGAAGTGAATAGTGAAAATAAGCAAAATATAATACAGTTAGAAATAAGATAGTACATGAGTGTAGAAAAGCTAGAAATAAATGGATGGAGGAGAATTGTAAGGAATACAAGATGATTTGAGAGTAGGTAAGACAGACAGGGCTTACAGAGCAGTTAAAAGTTTTTGGGAAGATAGGAAAAATATAATGGTATTAGAGACGAGAATAATGAGCTTCTAATAAATAAAGTTGAGGTAGCTGATAGATGGAAAAGATATTTAGAAGATTTATATAAGGGAGACGATATGGATGAGTTAGAGAACGACCAAGAAGAGGATATAGAAATAGGGTTCTCAATATTAAGAGAGGAATTTCATAGAGCTGTTCGGAATCTTAAATTAAATAAAGTGCCAGGGATAGACGATATTCCCGCAGAATTAATAAAATATGCAAGTCAGAAAACTTTAGACAGATTATATGAACTAATAAAAGTAATATATGACACAGGTGAGGTTCCAATAGATTTCAAAAAAAATATTATCCCAATCCGAAAAAGGTCAGGAGCTAATAGGTGTTAGAATTTTAGAACGGTTAGCTTAACTTCTCATGCTTCCAAAATACTAGCAATAATAATTAAAAATAGAGTAGAAGCTTTGACTGAGAATTATTTAGGCGAAGACCAATATGGATTTCGTAAAGACAGAGGGACTAGAGAACCGATACTAATGATTAGGGTAATTATCGAAAAAAGTTTACAAAAAATAATAATACTCATTTCGCTTTTGTAGATTTAGAAAAAGCATTTGATAGGGTTAATTGGATTGTTATGTTCAGGGTTTTGCGAAAAATAGGAATCTCTCATAGGGATAGAAAAATTATTTACAGTCTATATAAAAACCAAAGCGTAGTAATTAGATTTGATGAAATAGAAAAGGAAGCTAAGATTAGAAATGCTGTTAGACAGAGTTGTATACTGTCTCCCTTGATTTTTAATGTTTATATTGAGGAAGCTTTAAACTTAGCCAGAGAGAGAAAAGAGGTAGGTATTAGTGTACAGGGACAGAAAATAGACATGTTACGTTTTGCAGATGATATAGCCATTATAGCAGAGTCTAGAAAAGAGTTAGGGGAGTTTTTAAATATTTTAGATGAGATACTACGGAGTAACTATAGTATGAGAATTAACTCAGTAAAGACAAAGATAATGACAAGTGAGTTACAGCCTAGTTCTAAACCAAAACTAAAAATAGGTAATACCGAGTTAGAGAAGGTAGATGAATTTTGCTATTTAGGTAGTATAATTACAAAGGATGGACGTAGCAGAAGGGATATAGTAGCTAGAATAGCTCAAGCTAGAAAAATGTTTTTAAAAAAGAAAGACTTACTAATAGCTAATAGTATTAGTTTAGATAATAGAAAAAGTTTCTTAAAGTCGTACGTATGGAGCGTTCTACTATACGGTAGTGAGGCTTGGACAATTAAAGAAGTAGATAAGAAAAAGATAGAAGCTTTTGAAACTTGGTGTTATAGGAGAATGTTAAAGATTAGTTGGACAGATAGAGTAACAAACGAGGAAGTTTATAGAAGGATAGGTGAGGATCCCTGTATGTGGAAACAATTGAAGGTCATGAGAGATAGAATGATAGGGCACCAGTTAAGACATGAGGGACTATTTAGTAAAGTCATAGATTATAGACTACCAAATAAAAATAGAATAGGAAGGTCTAGACAAAGCTATATTAGTCAAATTATTAGAGATTTAGGTTGTGAAGGGTATGTAGACCTTTTTAGACTAGCTCAGAATAGAAAAGAATTTAGAGCTGCGTCAAACCGACTTTAAGTAAGTTCGAAAACAAAACAAAAAAAATAAAAATCAGTTAACTAAATGTCACCAGGACATAACTCACAATTAGTTAGCGGTCTGGCATGTTGGTAGCGATTCGTTGCTTAAGCCTTACCATAACATATAATTTAATAAACGTCACCATGACATAACTCACAATTAGGTAGCGGTCTGGCATGTGGGTAGCGTTTCGTTGCTTAAGCCTTACCATAACATATATTTTAACACTTTTCCTTTTTGAAGGTTATATTTCATTTCCTTATAAATGGTAAACATGTAAACATGTTAGAGTTCTTTAACAACCATCATGTTGCTAATATCTATGTAAAGTCAGATGGATAGGAAAAAGATAAAAGGATATAGGAAGACCTAGACCAAACTATATTAGTCAAATTATTAGAAATTGAGGTTGTGAAGGGTATGTAGAACTTTTTAGATTAGCACAGATTAGAAAAGAAGTTAGAGCTGCGTCAAACCGACCTTAAGTAAGGTCGAAAACAATATGATGATGATGTGGTTATTGTTCTAATAGTAGCAAGAGCGCGTTGTATATTCATCCGTGCTCTACGGTCGCGTGACTTTTCTGTAAGAAGTAGTGCCTGGTTTTAGAATTTAATTAAACCAAAATTACTGAAAAACTAGCAAATTTTTCATTAGTATTTGAAAATGTACGTGTTTTTGTATGGTTTCTAATAATTTTCAATTTTTTTTGATAGGTCACGTAATGTAAACCGGACCCAAAAATTATATTATAGAACTAACGCAAAATATGTGGATCTTCGTGAAAGTACTTAAGAATATTGACAAATATCTGCAAAAAGGATTAGGGGACTATAAATTGCATGTTAAAAGCTATAATAAACACTTAATCTCAAATTAACTATGATTATATGTTCAACATTAACAATAAATTCCCGGTAAAGCGCATTAAGAATATTAAAGCACTTACTCTGGGTTTGTCGTAAAATTATATTTCTCAAGGTGGCGCGGCTCATTCTGCTTGGTCCTGTTACGAATTGCGGTTACTTCCGATAGGGTTCCTCTTGCGAGACGTTAAAGGAAGGTTAGTTTGGTGGGGTGACAACACTCACGTTAGCACTCCCGTACAATATCTTATGGACGCGGTAGAGGTGGCGATATAATTAAGAGTTCCTCGAATAACGGTGGTCCTAGCATTTTAAGTCATCTCTCACTAACCGAGGTCGACGCACTTGCGCTGGTGTTCATAGGACGGTAAACTCTTTCCCATGCTGGAATCCTGCGTCAGCATTTCATTTGCCATGATAAGCCTGTCGCCGGGATCCGTGTGAATCTTTCTAAACCCAGAGTTTCACACCATCAACGGATTTACACTAATTTATTGGGGATTTTTATAAATAGTAAAGTAAAGTCCTTAACTCGTAAATTAATAAGTTTTAATTTCTAGATGTTTTAAAATAAAATGCTACAATCGCCGTAAAACTACAAAACGAAAACAGAAAAAAAAGAGCCTCACTGTAAGAGAGCTTTCATATTTACGGAGACCTAAACTATAGGCGCCACTTGATTTTTTTAAACCATAGCAAAAGTTACAATACCAGGAAATGGAATTAAGCAGCCACTCGATGTTAGGGCTTACTTGAACTCAGTGCGCACAGATCTTGTTCGTTGCACTACCGACCGCACAAATTTCATCGGAGGCATGAGACACACATACTTAGTACTACACTGTAAATCTAATTACAAAAGTTTTGTTTGCACCTTTTATTATAAATGCGTGCAAATTTTTATCTGTTTTGTTAAAGACATTTTTGAAAGCTAAACCAACTTAAAATAGTTTCAGCAGTATAAAGCAGGTATAATCCGGTTGCTGCAACGTTACGTTAACAAATTAATAATGCTACCGCAATTATGATACCTAATTCCTTAACCTATCTTATCAAATACAGTACTAACGTACGAGTTTGCTCCTTTACACAATAATAATAAATCCTACCTTTGTTCATGCATACCAAGGGTTCGGAACAATAAAATCATAAAGGGTTTCTCAAGGTATTTTATTTTAAAAAAGATATTGTTAATTGAATTATCGGTAACGGCACGGTAAAGGTAACATCTCAAAGATAAAGACAAAAATAACAATAAACACCCAACCGTCTATGGGTTAAAGCGTTAGATAGGATATGATAATGTCTCCAAGATATTTTCGAGAAAAAGTAATCAACCAATCATGGCGTCGTAATAAGTCTGTAAATTAAAAATACTTAAGTCATTCTTTAATAAATGGTGGATACTAGACATTTAGGATTTAATCTAAAACTTAAGATACGATAAAATGTTACGATAAAAGATATTTTTTGAAGCATAAAACCTAATTTTGGTTGGGGGGGGGGGGGGCTCTATCTCGAGGCACACCGCACCACCTATAAATGTAATAACAACACACAAGGGATTTAAATTTGAGAGTTTCCTACACACGCTCTACAGAAGGAAGGAGCTCAGTGAAACGGGCTTATTCACATACGGGACCGGCAAAGCCAAGACAATAACAACGTGCACTATTCTCGTGCATCGATGGTGAACAGTGGCGATGCACGACTAGACGAACATCCTCCACACAAACGGCCCAATATTGTGAAGTAACAATTTTCTATCCATGCAGCGACATCAAAAAAATAAAAAGGAGAAAGAGAAATAAGGTACGATAAAAGAGGGAAGTGGGAGGTTAGGAACTATGTAGCAACCCAAGTAGAAGAGATGAAAAAAAGGGTTTGCATTCAGCAAAAAGATGGTGGATATCCAAGCACTACTCGACCAGCGAAAGTGAGGTCAGTAGCCGGGAATGGGGGAACGCCACTCTTATGCGATGAACGCTTGCCTCGGAACTTAAGTCAGGTCCATCCAAGGAAAAATTAAGAATTGAAATGGAGATAGCGGGATAAGAAAACAGTCGCGACTTCGGATAAGCATCCTAGAGAGACGGCAGAGAAAAGAGAATGTCCCTATTAAAACAGATTTAGGTTAAAGAACCATCTACAATATTAACGATACGATAAAACTTTTATCACCACCTAGTTACTTGAAAACAACTAAATTCCAAATAAACTCCGACGAATCATCTTCCTACAGATCACATCTGCTGCAGTAAGAAGGTAAAACAGAACTAGCATAAACAACTTTACTATACCCCACCATAATTCCAAAAACCTAACTGTCATGAAAACACAACGGTAGTTATACGATAGACTGTTATTTAAAGACAAAATGGGAAATTTCGGTGCAATAATGAGATAGGGAATAATATTTAAAACAAAAAGATCATAGCTTCTCACCAACAGGTCCAGGAAAAACAAAAGAATGCTTTAGCATTCCTATAATAGAAATGATTGATAACGGAATTATATACAATTGGTTGAAATATACGCGTATGAAAACACATCGAATGGGAATTTCCTTTTATTTGCAACTGCTATAACTAACTTTTTACTAGAGGTACACCTATGTGTATCCCCTTAGGAAAGCATCAGCCCTAAACATCAGCTTAGGACAGATAGTAACTATTCTCTGGGTTGTTCAGAGGAAACATAAGTCAATCAATAAATGTAGTAATTTTAGAATAATAACCAAATAAACGATAAGAATTTAGAGGAAAATTCAATGTACTTGTATGTAATCATCATATAAAGGAAACTGTACTAGGAGTGGGAGGCTATTTATAAAAACAAAAGACTGTGATGGCATAATATGGTTTAAAATGTTTTGGGTTAAAAGGTTAATAATTATTTAGATATAGGGGGGATTTGATAAATAGATAATGTTTAGGTATGGAAGATAAAGCTAGAAGAAAGCTAGGATGTAAGAAGGATGGGAAACCAAAGAGAAAAGTTTAGATAAAGATATGAAAACAAAAGTAAATTTATATTACTCGTTAGGGGCAGATGAAAATGGTTTTAAGTCTTTAATATGCCAACGTCCTTGAGGTTTACCATTTAATTTTTGCAATTCATATACCAAGGGAGAAATTACTCGAGTGATTATACATAAGGAAAATTTAACGGCTAGTTTAGCTAAGATTTTTTTGTAAAACATCAGATAATAAATGATTTTTCTTCCAAACTTGTTCACCCAGGGCAAATGAAATATTTCTTTTACGGAGATTGTAATGATTTTCACTCTTTTCATAAGCTTTGCATAGCTTTTTTCGGACTTCTGTAAAGATCAATGGTAACCGTTGTTGCTCTTTATCCCAACGTACCTTTTCATCGAAATCAATTACATCAGTATTATCAGGAAAGGATCCATAATAACTACCATCAATTGGGGTATAACGGCCAAAGACTAAAAATGATGGAGAGAAGAGAATACATTCATGTTTCGAAGTTCTCAAAGCTTATGGCTTGTGCAACTTGAAATATATTTTTGTCACATTTAGTATGGTCATATGCGATATATGAAGACCTAGCAGTAATAATAACACGATTAACGCATTCGGTTGGGTTTACTTGGGGGGTGATATCTGGCATTAAACCAAATCTTTTGAATTTTATAACTTTTTACGAAATCTCGAAAATCTTTTGAAAGCAATTGTAAACCATTTTCACAAAGAATAATTTGAGGTACGCCAAACATAAGAAAAACTTGTTGGTCTAAAAATTTTATAAATACGGAAGAGGTAACTTTTGATAAGGGATGAACGAAAAAAAATTTAGAAAACCAATCAGTTACAACTAGTATGCATTGATTACCTTTCTTGGATCGAGGAAGAAGCCCTAGCAAGTCAAGAGAAATTATTTGAAATGCATAAGATACTTTTTTAAAGGCACCTATCAAACCTGGACGTGTGAACTCTTTTGTGCACCGCAAGTTTTACAGTTTTTAATGTAACGGCAAACAGATTGTCTTAAACTGGGCCAGTAATAAAAATCAGAAATTTTTGATATCGTTTTTGTAACACCTAAATGTTAAAAGGTAAGATCATCATAAATCATTTTCAAAACTTCAGGTCGATTAGAGGTAAGAAATACAAATTTCCATTCAGGTAAGTTAGTGGGTTTAAATGTAGAACTAACAAATTTATATAAACGATTTTCGATAACGCGGAAGGAAGGGTAGTTTTCAGAATGTTCAGTTACTTTTTGTACCGTATTAGGGTACCAGGTATCGGGAGTTATACTAGGAAGATTTAAAGCAGCTACATCACGAGAAAGAGCATCGGGTATAATATTTAATTTTCTAGGTCTGTGACGAATAGTGAAAGTAAATTGTGAAATATGTAAACTCCACCTGTCTAAACGTCCAACGGTTTGTTTTAAATTATTTAACGAGATAGGGCAGCACAATCGGTAATTACTATAAATTGAGTTCTTTCGAGTTTAGATGGGCGTGATTAATCTTTATATTACTTCAAACGATACTTACAGGCAGATATAATTAATTTCTTAAGTTAAACATGTAGGTAATTTTAATATTATTACTAAAAAAGCTCACGAAAATTAGTTACTTCGATAGATAATTACAATAAGGAAATCTATAATGCCCTAAAAATATAACGAAATTAATATAATTAAAAAGGTTTTAATTAATGGCACGAAAAAAATATATTTTGCGTAGCACGTGGAAATAAGTGGGCTTATGTAAATATATTTTAATAAAAGATTTTCAAAAACACTCACCTTAAGTAAACCACTTTTTTTGTTTATTTGCTATCAGACGAAAATTACAGTAATGACCTACTTATTTTTTAAAGGCTAACTGCCATGTCATATTGGTTGTGTCTAAGCATCTAAAAAGGGGAGTTTATGAAATATGCTCTATTTGAAAAATAGAGAAACATTATTTTCTCTATGGGAAAAACGATTTACACACGATGAAGTGGTTTTGATGAACTAAAAGCTGTAATCAGATAATTTTAAATATGTTTAATTTTTAATTTTTAAAGCAACAAACTTTTATCACAAGATGGCCGCTAGACTGTGGCGCCAAACTATAATAAACACAATCTCAAATTAATTATGATTGTATGCTCAAAACTAACAATAAATCTCCGGCAAACAAATTAAGAATATTAAAGCACTTACTCTGGATTTATCATAATGTTATATATCTCAGGTTGGCGCGGTTCATTCTGCTTGATCCTGTTGTTACGAGGCTGTTACTTCCGACGGTAGGGCTCCTCTTACAAGACGTTAAAGTAAGGTAAGGTAGGTGGAGTAACAACACTCGTGTCTGCACTCCGGTACGATATCTTATCGACGCGGTAGAGGTGTCGGTATGATCGAGAGTTCATCAAATAATCGGTGGTCCTAGCTTTTACGGCTTTTCCCACCAAATGAAGTCGAGGTACTTACGCTGTTGGCTCACGGGAAGGTAAACGCATTATCACGTCGAAGCCCTGCGTCAGCTTTACGTTTGCAATGATAAGCCTGCCGTCGGGATCCGCGCAAATCTTTCTATTCTTAGGGTTTCACACCATCAGCGAATTTGTACTAATTAAACGGAAATTTTTATAAATAGCAAAGTCCCTAGCACTTAAATTAGTAAATTTTAATTTCTAGATGCTTTGAAATAAAATGTTACAAAACAAAGAACGTTTAAAAAGTGCTAAAAATCTTGCGTTTTCGTAGTAATATTAGTTAATAATAATACATTAAAATATAGTATACAAAGCAGAAAACAAGTTGATTTTACGAAAAAAGATTCTATTGGGTCTCTGCTTGGATTTAGAGTTCGTAAACTTGAAACATTTGTCAAACACGAAGCAGATGATGCATAACATTTTTTAATTACAACTTAATAGATTGAAAATTGTTGAATGCCTACCAACACCGACTTATCAACCAATAAACCTACGAGCTATTTATGAGATTGTGGTTAAAATATTGAGTCAAGATAGAAATTTAATCAACTTTAGAGAGTCAATAACAGTAAGGCTGCACATAAAAAAGTCGGAAACTGAGATGAGTATTAGATGCAGTAGAAACAGCATACAAAACTGGTGTAAATAGTTTAAACTTTAAGCAAATACACACTATATTGGCTAATCGGAAAACTTTCAGTTAGGTTTTTGATGACTATTTATTCATAAACAGTTGAAATCTTCCATGTGCATTAATGTAGGTTAAGACATAATCATGACCAATTACCTACTTCTTTATCTGTTTAATACTGGAATATATCAAGTATCATTTATGGAGCGGGAAACGGTACTTAAAATGAAGTGACCGCTTCAGTTATATTCAAATTATATTATCAATTTTTGCAAGCATCAAAGTAATCCTCATGATATAATGATCATTTTAGATGAACACTTGTATCTATATAATAAATTTAAGTAAACTTAAGGACTGAGGTAATGGTGTTACAAATTCAAATACTTAAAAACAACGTGCTACGCCACAATAGATTCGTTAAAAGTTACCGCACAAAAACGTGACATAAATAAGTTAGTGGGTTAAATTAGGCCAATTTTTGGAGGACTAGTTTGATCCACTGGCCTACTTTTTTAAATTGACAATTTTTGAAGGTAAAAGTTAAATAATTTTTTGGGATCAAATATTTACAATTTTTTGGTAGCCGAAATTTGACAATTTTTGTAGATCAAAATTTGACAATCTTTAAATCTAGAATTCGACAATTTTTGGGAGTGAATCTAAATTAGCAACACTTCTTAAGATCAAAGTTTGATAATTTGTGGCGGTCACATTTTGAGAATTTTTTGGAAGCTAAAATTTGACAATTTTTAAGTAAAAAATTCAACAATTTTTGGGGAGTCGACCTAACGTAACAGCATTTCTTATAGATATGAAAGTATTGATCTTCCTGTAGACTAGGCTTATTCATTTCTCTGCATATGTGTTATTTTCAATAATATTACATAGACAATTAAATAATTTCCGACTGTTTTTATTCATATTTCTGTAGCTGTTATTTTTACAATTATTATCTAGACAACCATTAGCAATTAATATTCTTGCCGACCATTTTTAATTGACACATATGAGGTCTTGAAGAAGCTATTGTCTCCATGGATCAATCCGCCAGTAATAGAATGCAATCTGATAACACCTGAAGTAACACGGTATGTATTCATTGGCATAACGTAATTTTAATTTATTTAATGTATTTACTTTATCTAATCTTCGTTTGAATTTTTCAGTGAACAACAATTAGAAACGACCTCGACTAATACCACGGTTTCTGAGGCACGGCCGCAGGTAGAGATGACAGTCTCCACAAAAACAATAATGTAATATTTCACCGTTCATTATATTATACGCCTAATCTTGCTATATTTACAGATCAGGAAAAACATATCAATGTTAAAAAGAATGCGTGGGGATGACGAGACCGTGGATTCAGAAGATGAAGAAGAAGACAACGCCGTAGAATTTTCGGACACGGTAAAAAAGCGTGGCGCAAAAACCCGACCTTGTGTTCTAGAAGAGATTGAAGTGAAAAGGTGGTAAAGGGGGAAATTAGTTATAAGCAAAAATAGAATTTTAAGTCAACTGCAACTGTTGGACAATTTTAGGTCTTAAGTGTAAATACTTATATATGTTGGGTTATTATTCTTAAATAAATATTTTAACTGTATGTAGTAATTAGTTATTTTTTATTGCAAATATTAACAATTCTAAAAAGTATTAATACAATTTATTTCAGAGTTTGGATGCTTGCTTATATATAAAAAGGTTTAAACAACTTAGGTGCTCTATAATATTTATTCTAAAATACATTCTCAAGTAATATCTTTTATGAATTGCACTAAAAAGCTAATCAATATATAGCCAAGATACATTCTGTTCTTCTTTCGTTTGTTTTCGTTGCAAATTATTCAGAAAATTCTATATTGACAGGGACTCCTATAGAACCTTTATTGATTATGTGGACATCCTTGTTTGAACCAATACTATTGTTTAACTTCTTAATTCCATTAGCTTGAAAATATTCAAAGTACCGTACTGTTAAGTACACTTAACTTCCTCTGTTTCCATCATTGGTCGATCGCCAAATTTTGCTTTTGTTGACTCTACTTTTATACACTATACGTTCGGTTCACAGTAAGGTTTTTGCAACGTGAGATTGGCTTGCGGTGTCCACTTTTGTTAGAATAATTGAAATCCCTATTTGTACTTATTATCCTTATACAGTTCTTGATAGGAACACAACTACTATCATAATCACAAACTAACAAAGACTTCATATTTATACTGATAGCAAATTTTGCTTATTCATGAACTATATATAATGCCATCGTCGTCAACTTTTAAAATATCCAATGACATGTTGATAATCGAACTAGATTTATAATTTGTTCATTACTCTTAAAATTTTCAACCTAAGCTTGCACTACTCGGAATCCAAAACAACCCAGTTTCTACTGTTAACTAAGCGGTTAGAAAAATTATGCACCACCAGTAGTTTTGCTAACCTACTTTGAGGTCAAAGTAACGCACTTTTTTAGTCGATTGACGTACAAACCAACGCAGTCAGGTCGTTTTCAGTCGATTGACCTACATTGAATCCAAAGTCGCATAGCTTTTAGTCGAATGACCAACATTGAGTTCAAAGTCGCATAGTTTTAAGTCGATTGACTTACATTAAATGCATAGTCGCATAGTTTTACTACTTTTGTGTATAAAGATTTATTTCGTATTAATGACCAACAGCGATAATGAATGCTTAAGTATTCATTGTAAAAATATGTATGGGCTTCGAACTAAGTGCAAAGACATATTTGTCACCACCTGCACTTGCAATTACAATATTACTTGTTTTACGAAAAACAAGACGCAGTAAAAGATACAGAACTTTACCTTCTAACAGGTTTACTGTTTACAGGAAAGACATATCATACCAAACTTGGTCGCGATAACGACTAAGTTTTAATAACAGTTTAAAATGTTTACGCATCTTGAGTAATCAACAATTTTTCATTCACAGTTGTATGTGAAGACATTTAGATTGAAAGAGAATTGTACGGGTACTTTTATCTGTTGTGTATACAAACTTCAATCCATACCCTAACGTTACACCTTAACGTTGTAAAAGTAGTAATATACTTGATCTGTCGAATCAGTGATATGATGTTTTAAATAGTAATTTAAGCAGTTAAATTACAAACGCAAACGAAACAGTAAAATATACTAAATTGCCATTGTATTTTAGATGTGTAAAATATTTCAAGCCTTCTGCGTGCGTCGATAGACCTAATGGTAGTACAGGGAGTAAGTAAGGGGTTACTGTAACTTGTTGTTCAGAGACACAGAAGAACGTAAGAAGCTTTCATGATGTGTAGTCGCTTAGCTTGATTTATATTTAAATAAACCTTTCTTTAAACTTGATGTTTATTGCATTACAATAACTTTGGTGCCGAAACACGGGAAGATCTGGTGATAAATATAAACGAGCTTTAACGTAAATATTCGGAACAACGGAACGTGAACGCGAATATTTAACAGACGGCTATACTATCGAGGCTTCATGATGGAACAAGTAAAACGAACAATTTGTAGAACGCACTTAACTAAAACAGTTAATAATATAAATTCTATGCTAGAAAATAGTTTCAGTGTTGAAGACATTTATACAGCTAGGTGCTTGCGAGTGACAATCAGAAAAAAATTGATAAGCAAATTGAACCTCTGCTTAAAGAAAATCTAGAGGACGAGTTAATGAAAAGGTATGAATATGATGAGGTTGCTGTAACTACGATGTCTAAGTTAGAATTTAGATTAAAATGCCCAGAAAAATCGCAGATAGAGGTTGACTCGAATTTAACGAATACGGTACCAGTAAGTAACGAAACAAGTAGGCCGTCCTTTACGTCAGTGAAGCTTCAACGTGTACAGTTAGCGAAGTATGATGGTACTGCATAGGGCTGGCTTTTTTTCTGGGAACAAGTCAGAAGTATGATCCACGACAATCAACAATTAACGAACGGAGATCGATTCAACTACCTGCGAATGTATGTCACGGGAAGGGCCGCTGAAGCAATTGCGGGATTTCCTCCATCAGGAGCATTCTATGAAGCAGCTTTAAATATATTAAAAGATCAATTTGGAAATGGGGAACGGCTAATTGAACAATATATTGATAGTATTATGAAAATCGAACTTGTAAAATCTAAAAATGACGTAAGCACTTTAAGGAAGAATTACAATCTAATCACTTCAGCTATGCGTGCTCTAGAAATCTTAGAAGTATCTAGTTCTCAGTATAACATAATCGTAAAGTCGACTCTCATTAAGTCGTTGCCAACGGAATTGCGTTTAGGATTTTATCGACAAATGAAAATGAAATCATCCTATCATCTAGAAATTATTACGAATAATTTAGAAAGTTCATCATCAAGGTCAGAGGAAGATGCAGATCGCCAGTTAAAGGATTTGTTGCAGTTTCTCAAAAACGAACTCGATTCGTTGGAACAAGCTTTAAAACCGGATGCAGATTGTAAAGAAAAGATGCTCCCAACAGAAAAGAGAACGCATTACAAAGGAACTGCGGCTAGTTGATTAGTCACCCCGAACAAACGTCTTGAATGCTGTGCTTTCTGCAAGAAAGACCATAAAACCGAAATGTGTGACGCAGATGTACCTTTAGCAAGGAAGAGAAAAATTCTAAAGGCAGCAAGAAATTGTTACCGTTGTACGAGAAATAACCATAGTGCTAAATATTGTAAAAATAGATTCTTAAAAGAATGCAGAGGTGGGCACGCAACAACAATGCGCGACCCAAACTTTAAGCCAGGTAAAGATAGACACAACGCTGAGAGGACAGGTATTACAATGAAATTAACGAAAGGCGAGAGTTCAATGAACGCTTCGGCGCCGTCGGTGTCCAGTTTGATGACAAACATAAACAAAAATGTGCTATTGCAAACGGCGTGTGTTTATGCCTTTGGAGAAAATTCAAAGAAGTTAATTAGATTATTAATGGACGGAGGCAGTCCACTTTCATTTATTAAAATCTATCAAGGGTATTAAATTTTCCTGTTGTTGGACAACATAGGGTTCGTATTGCCGCGTTATTAG
Source organism: Platerodrilus igneus (assembly GCA_036346225.1). Taxonomy (NCBI): domain Eukaryota; kingdom Metazoa; phylum Arthropoda; class Insecta; order Coleoptera; family Lycidae; genus Platerodrilus; species Platerodrilus igneus. The sequence continues at coordinate 199,409 of JARFIW010001619.1, forward strand.
CAGCTAGGTTACAGGTATTTATAAAAACTAATGTATTAATAAAAATCGATAAGGTAGTGTGTTGGACAGATTCTCTAATCGCGTTACATTGGATTAAAGGCGATGCGTCAAAATGGAAACCATATGTGACTAACCGTGTTAAAGAAATTCAGACCTTATCGAAAGATATAACATGGAGACATTGTCCGGGTCGCGAGAACCCTGCGAACTTATTAACCCACGGAATAAGTTCAAGTACTTTAATAAATTCCGAAACTTGGTTACACGGTCCTAGGTGGTTGCTATAAAGTGAAAAAACATGGCCAGATAATACGATAGAAAAAGCTACGTCAACGATAGATATAGTATCGAAAATTTACAGATTCCTCCAGATACAGTGATTTTGATCGTTTAGTGCGGATAACGGCATATGCTTTACGATTTATAGGAAATTTCAAAACCAGAAATAATAAAGAAATGAAAAGCTTAACCGTAAACGAATTTGAAAGGGCCGAAATATGTTTACTGAGGCAAGCTCAGCGGGGGGTTTATTATTCGGAAATTAACAGCTTACAAAAGGGTCAGGGCATTGAACAGAAATCGAGTATTTCAACTTTAAACCCTTTCTTAGATAAACATGAATTGCTGCGTTTGGGTGGACGTCTTCATAATTTAAGAGAAGATTTCGACCTCAAGCATCCCGTTATTCTATGGAAAAATGCACATTTAAGTAAACTACTAATAATGAAGTTTCATAAAACTCTTCATCTTAGTGGTGTTAATGCAACACTTTACGAATTACATAAACGATTTTGGATTGTACGAGGATGGCAATTAATAAAGTCCGTTTTAGCAAGATGTGTCATCTGTAAACGACTTCGTGGAAAGTCAGGGTTGCATCTTTTCGCGCCGTTACCTAGAGATCGAATACAGCAAACAAAGCCCTTTGAAGTGACAGGTTTAGACTTCGCCGGACCGTTGTATTTTAAAGATAGTTATCATTCAAAGCCATGTTATGTGCTTTTATTTACCTGCGCTGTTATACGAGCACTTCATCTAGAGATTGTTTTGAAAATGGATGTTGCGTCTACAATCAGTGCATGTAAACCGTTCTTTGCCCGTAGAAGGATTCCTAAGGTCATTTACTCAGATAACGCTAAAACATTTAAAAGAATATCACGTGAAATATCGATCTTAAACGAAGTGATGGCGAGTACAGAATTGATCGAGTTTGTGAACAGTCACCGAATAAAGTGGAAGTTTATAATAGAGCGAGCGGCTTGGCACGGAGGATTTTACGAGCGACTTGTAAAAAGTGTAAAAGACGCCCTTAGGGCTACGATAGGACGTTCTTTACTAAATTTAGATCAACTAAATACACTCATTACCGAGGTTGAAGCAACAATAAACGCCCGCCCGCTCACACACCTAGGTAGTGAACCTATAGATTTAATGCCGTTAACCCCTTCGCATTTTTTATTGGGACCCGCTTTGGCTACTATTCCTTTTGTTGACCGTGTTATTAATGGAGATGAGATTCGTAGGCTATAGAAACAGAGAACAAACGTTATAGACTACTTTTGGAAAAGATGGAGCGCAGAATATTTACAATTATTAAGAGGAGCTCATCACAACGTGAATGCGCGTGAGTGTGCGATTAAGCAAGGGATGTCGTATTAATACATGGAAATGATAAGCGACGGTTATTGTGGAAATTAGGGTTGGTGAAAGACGTGATAAACGGCCGTGATGGCAAAGTGCGTGCCTGTTACGTTAAGATTGCGAACGGCACCGTAATTAGGCGCCCAATACAATTATTGTATCCTTTAGAAATAAAAAGTGATAAGCTAAGTTTTACCGCCGCGCCGGAGGATGTGTAAAATATTTCAGGCCTTCTGCGTGCGTCGATAGACCTAAGGGTAGTAGAGGGAGTAAGTAAGGGGTTACTGTAACTTGTTGTTCAAAGACACAGAAGAACGTAAGAAACTCTCAAGATGTGTAGTCGCTTAGCTTGATTTATATTTAAATAAACCTTTCTTTAAACTTGATGTTGTTTATTGCATTACATTAGAATCTTTCGTTGTAGGTATTGCAATATACCTACTGTTAGGTTTATTTTGTTCGGTTTGAAGTAAACACATGTCATCATATGAAATCTGAATCTATCTTCATGTTAGTATTAATTGTCAGTTATATCGAGGTGTCATAGCGTCTATAATTTTCTTATTAATCTTGTAAATTCGTATAAATACCGTTTTCAAGTTCAGTACATTAGCACGTTTTAGGCACTTGTAATTTCTCGAACTTAGTTGGTCCATCAACCTGGCTTTTTACTTTTTATAAAGCACAAAACATCACTATTCATCTTGGTGAAATCTTAGTATATAGTTTTACTGTATTAAACTTAAAATAGTTTAATGAGGTTACTAGTTCTAATCTTGAAATATTAGACCTTTTCTAGTTACAAAAAAAGATGTAATTATGAAATAGAGCAACTCGCGATTGATTATATTTATCAGATAGCCTTAATTTTTCCAAGTAACGAAATAATAGAAAACTCTCTTAGCTTTTTGCCACAAGCCTGATTCTAAAACGTGCTATAACAAACTATTAACTCACCTAAAACTTAAACTTATTTAATAACACTTAACAACGTATCTATTGAGGATCTTGAACAAAATTTCTATGGTATGTTACAAAAGTTGATTGGAAAACATATCAGGTTTACAAACACAAAAAATACAAGTTCACACTGTGATTTTTATGCGAAGCTATTAAATATATCAGCAAATGAGAAAAGGCGCACACTATAATAGTACTACGGAAAGGTGCTTACGACCCCAAAACTAATCCTTATGTAGAATTCAATGTATAAGACAAATCATGCCTATTGTAGGATGTTACATGTAATTTTCTACATCAGTGAAACTACCGGCCGTTTCGAAGCGGTCGCTAAATTCGAACACGCCTCCACTCTCTAACGCCACGCCTACCACTCTCTCCATGCATTATAGGCTACACCTATTAATCCGTACATTTTGCATTCTAATTTCATTCTGTTGTATATTCATTATGGATTATTAATATGCTCTCAGTTGATCAATCAAAGAAATACCATGCTGCAGTACCTATATATGACAATAAAAAAATAATTTTGACAGAATGTAATTATTTTATTAAAAATACTTATTTGCCATGTAGAAAGAAATACTTTATGCATAAGTATACATAAAGTCCAACATTACAATCAAAAGTTAACTTTTTTTCAACATTTTTAAACATATATAAAATAATTTTTCGAAATCAAACGGATTTTGGAATTTACTACCTCTGCCAAACAGTTGTATAACACGGTAGAACAGTTTCACTTAGAAAACATTTTTTAATATCTTCCATACGACCTCTGCTTTTCAAAATTTATCAGTAATTAGTTTAAGCCCACCAACACAACATATATTTTTTTTAAGAACGGAGTTTGAAGTTTATCACCTATGCCAAACAGTTATATAACACGGTACAGCAGATTCACTAAAAAATCATTTTTTTAATATCTTCCATACTATCTCCGCTCTTCAGAATTTGTCAATGATTAGCTTAGGCCCACCAACACAACATATATTTTACTCAGGAACGAATTTTGAAATTTACTACTTCTGCCAAACGGTTATATAAACACGGTACGACAGTTTCACTAAAAAATATCTTTTAATATCTTCCAAACGACCTGCGCTCTACAAAATTTGTAAATTATTAGTTTAGGCCCACCAACACAACATATATATTTTTTAAGAACGAATTTTTGAATCTGTCAAACGGTTACATAAACACGATACAAAAATTTCACTAAGAAAATATTTTTTTAATATCCTCCATACGATCTCGGCTCTTTAAAATTGGTCAGTAATTAGTTTAGGCCAACCAATACAAAATATATATTGGTCAAGAACGGATTTTGGAATTTACTACCTCTGCCAAACAGTTATATAAACACCGTACAACAGTTTCACTAAAAAAATATTTTTTAATATCTTCTAAACGACCTCCGCTCTACAAAAATTTTAAATTATTAGTTTAGGCCCACCAACACAACAAATATTTTTCTCAAGAAAGGATTTTTGAATCTGTCAAATGGTTACATAAACACGATACAAAAATTTCGCTAAGAAAATATTTTTTTAATATCCTCCATACGATCTCGGCTCTTCAAAATTGGTCAGTAATTAGTTTGGGCCAACCAACACAAAATATATTTTTTTCAAGAACGGTTTTTGGAATTTACTACCTCTGCCAAACAGTTATATAAACACGGTACAACAGTTTCACTAAAAAACATTTTTTTAATATCTTCCATACGACCTCCGCTCTACAAAATTTGTCAGTTATTAGCTTAGGCATACCAACACAACATATTTTTTCTCAAAAACGAATTTATACTATCTCTGCCAAACAGTTATATAAACACGTTTCAACAGTTTCACTAAAGAAACAGTTTTTTTAATATCTTTCATACGAACTCAGAAATTTCACTAAGAAAATATTTTTTAAATATCTTTCATACGATCTCGGCTCTTCAAAATTGGTCAGAAATTAGCTTAGGCCTACCAACGCGAAATAAATTTTTTTCAAACACGGATTTTGGAATTTACTACCTCTGCCAAACAGTTATATAAATACGGTACAACACTTTCACTAAAAAAATATTTTTTTAATATCTTCTAAACGACCTCCGCTCTAGAAAATTTGTCAGTTATTAGCTTAAGGCCCACCAATACAACATATTTTTTCTTAAAAACAGATTTTTTTAATTTACTGCCTCTGCCACACAGTTATATAAACTCGATACAACAGTATCATAGAAAACAGTTTTTTTAATATCTTCCATACGAACCCTGCTCTTCAAAATTTGGCAGTTATTAGCTCAGTCCCACCAACACAACATATATTTTTCTCAAGAATGGATTTCGGAGTTTATTACCACTGCCAAACAGCTATATAACACGATACAACAAATTCACTAAAAAAAACCTTTATTAACCATAATCTTAAAACTTTTGTGGCATTTGCTCGTGTTTCTTTTTTTATCAAACACCAAAAAGATTAAACAAATTCGATTTCTGCTGCAGACTTAAAACAACTATTACAAACCATATACACGGCAGAATTTTGATCTAACATTTCCTGGATTATTCTCGCTCTTTCTTCTTTAGGGTAATCGGAAAAGCGAACCGGTACAAATAGGAAACGTCGTCCATAATCACTTTAAATACGGTTTTCGTATTTTTGTAGGTACCATAACAATATCCAGAAACTCGAAACTTATTATTAAATAGTGGCTTATCCGTCCTTACAGTATCGTCACCAAAATTTATTCCATTAAAATCCATTTGCAATTTTTCTCACGCTTTGAAATAATGTTAACAGGTTAAACTGAAAACAAATACCTATTATATGACTGTTTGAAAATATTCTGATTACACACTTTTAGTAAATAGACTCTTGCTGCTCTAGCTAAAAAATTCGTTTTAAGAATAAGGGTATAATCAATAAGAATAACTATTCCGTAAAATTAGAAACTTTTAGAAGGTCGACAGTTTCCCATCAATTAATGTTTAAACTTCAACTTAGTGAGGTGAATGAATGAATTGCTTTCTACTAATAACTAAAATTATACAATGTGGTTGATTATCAACAAATTCCTTGGTGTTCCATGCTTCCTAGTAAGATTTTCAATTAATAAATGTTTCCTATTTTTATGAATTCTAGAAAGAACGGTTAAAAAATTAATTTTGGTCGACGATTTTGTTTAGCAGTCAAAGTAGTTATTTGAAAATGTGTAAAAATGTTGATTACCTGTGACACGAAACAATTATTTATTATGAGGGAGTCTACTGATATTTGCAACCCACTTTAAATTTTCTAAACACATGCGAATTTTATTTATTTTACTTCATTTTCGTTTATTTTTATTCGTCTTTACATTTGCGATTAATCCAACTGGATTATATGTTAAAAAGTAAATCAAGCCTCATCGATTGTTTAAAATGACATTTGTTTAACTTAGGACCAACTTCAGCTTTCTAAACAATAGAAGATACAGTAATTTACTCCAAAATCGTTTAATTGTTCTCATTTTAAAAATACATACCTATATTCTAGTGCAATTATAAGTTTAATTCATAATTTGTCATTGGTTATATATTAATTTTCGCATTAAGTATTCGCTGGAATGGTTTATAATAACCCATATCACAATTAAGGTATCTTTATTAAACACATCTTCTATTCATAGAGCGACATATATTTCTAACTTTCCGAAAGCATCAATCGGATTCATTCGTCGGCCGTTTGTTCAGGTAGAAAGATATGGGGCGGAATCAAGATGGTCGCGAATAGACGAATAACCTAGTGCGTTGAGTGATGTTCGAATAATACGGAAACAAGTTAACGGTTAACAATTTATAGCTCATTTAAAATTATTAAACCTAATATTTTTCATATTTTAGCACCCAACAGAAACGCACCAAGCAGAAATATGGTATATATGTTTGGAGATTAGATTCGTGACAGAAAACAGTCGCTATGATTTCAAATTAAGTGTTTTGCCTGATACCGCATTATTAAGAGTTTCTTGAAGAACTTCGGTTATTCATTGCTACCCTGTGAAAATTATGCTGTTTTAGTAAGGAGATTTAAGATTAGGATTTTGTCCTTAACACACAGTAAGCGATAGAAAGATAAAACACGTCTATTGTTTGTGAGCAAAAGACACGTTTAAGATTGTAAAAAGATCAGATATCCTGTTTTGTTAATCATTTTTATGTAATATCACGGCATGGACATTATGATAATTGCTTACCTAATTACAGTATAATGGTAAATTGCTATCTCTATAACAGTGATTAGCTAAATGTAAAATTAACCTTGCGTTCTTAAAACTTTCCATCATTTGATGTAACAAAAGTTTGGTTATCAGCCAGAAAGTGATGGTGAATAGTTAAATTTTATGCAATCACGTGTTCAAAGATTTAGCATAGAATTTTACCGTGATTTTGTTGAAAACATTAAAATACTGAGTTGAAACATTGCATCTGCTTTAACACTGTACTAGATAACAATTGTAGATTAAATTACCATTTTAAGATATTTAGTAGATTTCCAATTTTTAAATACGGCCCTTTTTGAAAATTAGTATTTTTTTTTATGAAACCAATAATATAAAAAAAAAGAAATTTAAATTAAACAATTATTTACATTCATGATCTTTTTAATTTTTTTATTTCTTTTATTTTAAAATTTATACAATTTCAAGAACACTTTGTGCTCTTTTTGTTAAGCTAAACATAATAACTTTATTTCAGAAGCCGTGTCCTTTATTTAGAGGGACATATTTTTATCCAGTTAAAAGCTACTTTCATTTTCTGAGGATCTCCACGTCCGCCTTCAAAGTATACTTTGCCTAAATAAAGTTTACTACACGACATGGTGGCGTCCTGTTTGTTGTTTAGTTCTGGCTTACTATTTTATTTTTTGTTTGAATAGAGTCAAGGTAATCCACGACCACGTCTTAATTGCCTGCGCAGAGATTAGAGCTCTAGCTAGTCGGAAGAAATCTTTTTCATGGGTTATTAGTTGAAAAAAAGGCTGGTCCTTTCTCCTAGGTTTGTGCGGCAAGCACGATCAAGAAATAAAAAAACCTTCCATTTTAAAGACGAAGGGTAATTGAACAATATTACAACTGATCTCTGGTTTAAAAAATGCTTCCTTGATATACCGAAATAATGGTGTCGGCATGCTGGTATAAAGTTTTAGCATGCTGAAATGAGATTTTGACATGCCAATCAGTATAATATGAAATTATTTCAATAAAATCCTAAAACAAAATATTCTCGAGTAAAAATTAATATAATATTAAAAAATATAAAAAATTATAGCTGAGCGCTTTCGGCGTTAGTCATCTTCGGTGCCATGTCCAATTGTTTTAAAAACATATTCATCAAACTAATTCAATAAATTGAGTGCATTTAAATTGCTTATCTAATGTAACATATTAAAAGATTAGTTAAAAAATTTGATTGTTTCAATAATTATGGATTACATCTTGTCGACATAGTTGATGAAGTCGAAAGGGACAAGTTGTTATATATCTGTAATGACAAGTAAAAAGAAACTTGTCATTACAGATATCTGGCTATTTCTTTTTGGCATAGCGTTTATATTCTTCCTACTACTCCATTAAATGCTCCACTTGCTTTTTTTGTTTCCTTTGGCTTTGTTTGTTTTTAAACTCGTTGTTGATTAGTTCAAATAATTGCTGGCGTTATTGTGAATTTTTATATTTATTGCTATATCGCTTTTCATTGTATGCCTATTTGAAGGCCTTCAATTTTTAATACGTACACATCTATCCATTATTTTTGCACTATAATTTGAACTTTCCGCTTAAGCCGTCAGCATGCCCGAACTATATTTTGAACGCTATCCACCTTAAAATATTTGGAGAGCACTTGCAACTAGTATCTAGATGTACCACATTTTTTACATATGCATATAATTCATATCCTATCAATTTATTACAGATTATAAATAAATATGATTGATTATTTATTCGGTTGCAAACACTTGATTCTACAAATCTGGATTGGTTACAAAACAGCAAGTGGACCATTTGATTACTAACGCTCAACTATGACTAATATTCTAATTATGTCTATGGCGTTGTTAAGGGTGATAAAAAGTTTTAATCTTAAAAGTAGCTTCGCCTGGTGTTTAGGGTCTAGTTTTACGCTTATAGTTTCAAATGGGTATAGTGTTTTTAAGAACCAGTTAAGAGAAAACGTTCAAATTTAACCAACAGTATGCTACAATGCATAAACTGATAACTGTTTTTACTTCTTGGAATGGTTTACCTTATTTTCTTCGTAAATACTTACTGTTTAGAACATGGCTTCCAGAACCAGTGAGCGAAGCCACTTCCTTTCCTGTAAAAATAAACAAGGTTAAGATATATGGTTGCCTGATGCAAACAGAAAAGCAATAAGAAAGAGCTATATTATAAATAACGTGCTTCCATATCACACCTATAAACATCTCGCAATATTCAATGGCCAGGATTATAAAGTCGAAAAGGACACGTGTAAATGCGATGAAACCACTTCGTTATGAACTACGCGAATTATATGCTGGCCTCAAGGAAATTGTAAACAATTCTAGCATAGATTTTTAGTAGCCGCCCTGGTCGATCCTCTTTATCGAGAAAATTACAAAGTATCAATTTCGTTTATTTAGTTATTTTACAACATGGTGTTCTATTTCAATTAAATGTAGCAAATAAGGAATTTCAAGTAAACTCATAAATGTAAAGAAGACGTTTGTGAATGTTGAATAAATTTAAAACGATCATATATATATATATATATATATATATATATATATATATATATATATATCATACATACATATATACTATATAAATATATATCATCGTCATCAAGTTTTCAGTCCTAGAACTGGTTGGATGCGTACCCTAATTGGTTCCTAGTCTGAACCAACCTACACATTTCCCTGAAATTTGCACAGTCTGCATCTATCACTATTTGTATGCGAAAGTCTGATCTTAGTCTACATCTACCTATCTTTTCCTATCTCTGCTAGTAAAATATCCCGTACTATTCTCCAAAAATGCCTTAAAACGTATCCTGTCCTTCTATTTCTTCTATTTTTTTTTTGTTTTTCACAGATATCTTGTAACAAAATTTTTGTTACATTAAATATCTCTAAAGGAAAACAGTTCTAGCCGTTGTTATTTTACGAATTTGTCATTTAGCGTGAAATCGTTAAATAGTTTAATTTACTATAAAGAAGAACACCTCTTTCCTATTTACATTATTTTCATCTATACGAAGTATTTAATAGTGACTCCTACGCCTTTGATATCTGCAAATACCCTGAACGTAACTTGAGTTGCATAAGCTACTGGCGTTCTGAAGTCCACTTGTGCAATTGCTAGACACAACGCCTGCGCGTAAGGTGACGCGATAACTAGGGTGTTGGCAAGGAAGGAACGCAGCCATCTTGCAAGCAACTACGAAGAGGTACGCTTCGTTGGAAGATGGAGAACTTTGTTTGCAAGTGGGAGCTGAGAATAGCTCTACCGTCGGAGAAGGGCTAGTGGTTGCCGTGCGGAGGCGTTACAATAGAGCTCTTGTGATGCCGCCCAGACAACCAGGAGAGCAGTAACAACACGTGAGGATAGAGGTCCATTAGTGGTGAGATTTGTGTAATTAGACAGCATTATATAAAACTAATAGATGGTTCAATTTCCCTAGCACATTTAGGAAACACGTTTGACAATAAGATTGGAACTTGGTTATGTATTATGGGATTATTCATTTTGCAGCTGTCCGAGGGGCTGCATCTAGTAAAGGCATATTTCGTACCTTTCTAAATTCCAAGGAGATGGAATGTTATGTGTTTTGTTTGGTCTAGTGTATTTACCAGGATCACCGTCAAATAATTAAGACAAAACCAATCAGGTACTTATAAAACTATTTACTGAGAATTAATTTTACGTACTAATTACGGTCAAAGCTTTGATTTAACATGTACCAAATCATAAGAAACTTTTGTTAAGGAATGTAAATGTTAAAATTTTTTTTGCAAGTTATGTTTATGCTCAAATCCCACGTAAAATTCAGTTTGAGAATTATACCCTAGAAATTTAATAGGTCAAATACTTTTTTGTTCAGAACTAAATTTATTCATAAGAGGAATTTTTGAACTTTTAGATGATTTAAAAGTTGTTATTCAAGGCAGGTAAATAATGCACATGTTAATTGAGAAAAATAAGTATAAAGTTCACTTCTGATTGAAAGATGTTTACTTACAATATGCTGTGTGATTAGTAGAATATCAATGCTCCTAACATATGTTGAACTGACTTTCTTTAATTTTATATAATGTTCGAGCCATATGAACTTTTTATGTAATAAGTTCTTTAGAGAATTTTTGTAAGCCAGAACAGATCTGTTTTATGGATGCTTAAGAACCCGACTGTATTAAATAATTTATAAATGCTAAGATCTCTATGTAGAGAAACAAATTCAGAGATTTTGAAACTTACTTTACGTTGATTATATTGATTATAGAGAAACACATTAAGAAATTTTGAAACTTATTTTATATTGATTATTAAATTTTTTTATAAATAATTTTTGCAACAAAAGAGAATTACATTTAAATTATACTTTGAATTAAAACTTTCGTCTTTTTATTTCACTAATTGAAATTAACGTTGTCCAAATTAGATAAGCAAAATTTTGAATGTGGAACTTAGAAAAAAGTTGATACAGTACCAGGTAATAGAAACAGAATAAGTAATTTCCAGTAGAGTATTTTTTCATAGGTAAGGTGTTGTTGAGATTTTGAATTCAGGCCAATCGATCTATAAAGATTGAAATATTTTGTTGTTGTAAGCCACAAACAGTGTCTTATATTTTATTTTTTTGTGTGACATTCTCTTGCAGGTCCGACATCGCAGAAGCTGGAGCAGAGGTCCAAGAGGTTTCCAGAGGTATTGCTTATTTTAATTTGTATGCTTTTTGATAATCATTATACCCTATAGGTTTCTGCGTCTTCCTGTAGGATACTTTAGTTTTATTCATTGTCTATATAGATGCAGTGGCGCCCATTTAACTTTTTTTGTTCCCGTTTGTAGTCGAGCCCACCCTATATCCACGCCCAAACTCATTGCTCACCCTTGGGGTAATTCCCAGACTAAGCCGCGAATATAGTAAAGCTCGTGGGTCCACCGAGGTTTTGTTCACTAATTGACCCACTCCATAATTAAATTAATAAAAAAAAAAGGGTAAAGTTTCAATCTTTATTCCTCTATTATTTTAATAACCTATTTGTTATTAACTTTGTCTCTCTGTGCTACCATCCTCATACATCTGAAGCACAACGTTCTAGAAGGCTTCTATTCTTTCTGTCTGCTTTTCCTACTGCCCCAATTTCATAGATGTGCTGTGCTGTGCTCCACACTATGCTTTAAACAGTTTTCTTCTTGTATCTATGTTTGTTGTCTTTGAACATAGCTGCTGTTTTTTCTTGTTTGATGCAGTTAGGTTACCTTCTATTGTTTTACAGTTATATACCCTACTTCCACGATAATCAGTTGTACGTGAATGGGGGTAAGCAGCCTTTGGCTGCCAAGTTCCCCCAGCACTTGAACCTTTGTCGAATTAATAGTTTTTATAATTTATCCTTTCGCACATTCAACATTAGTTGAAAATATTTCACAACCAACACCTGTAGTTGTTTATAATAATCATCACATTTAAGAGCACTTATTTTTTCGTCATTGGGTTTTACGTCTTGAAACTGGTTGGACTTTGTACCTCAGCTTATTTATGTTCTGAGCTAGCCTATACAGTTCACTGCAAATCTCCCAACAGCCTATATACAACTCGATTCCTTTCTATTGTTTTCTAATTATATGCCCTATTTCACCGAGATTCAGTGGTATGTGAAGTGGATTAAGCAGCCTGTGGCTGCCAAGGAACCCCCAACACTTAGACATTTGTCGTATTAATAGTTTTCCAGTAAATCCTTTCGCACAATTAACATTAGTTGAGAGTACTGCAAAACGAGTATCTGTAGATGTTTATAATAATCACCATGTTTAAGTACAGTAATTATTATTGTCCTTAGTTTTTTCCAACTTGCGACTGGCTGGTAGAGAAACTTCATTGATTTCTTTTTTGAGCTCGCCTTGACATTTCCCTGAAATACTTACAGCCTACATCTTTCACTATCTGTGTGCAGTAGTCTAACCTAGGTCTACCTCTACTTCTCTTTTTGCCTATCTCTGCCTATAATATACTCCGCACTATTCCCTGATGTTCCAATTTTGCGTTATTTGACTTCCTAGGTAGCAGAAATCCTTAATCTCTTGTAAGTTTTCGTTGCCAATTTGTATTCTTGTTTTTGATTTATTTTCTCCTCTTTTGCATACTAGAATTTTAGTTTATTTTTGTTAATTTTCATACCATATTTCTCCGTTAAAACTGTTTCCATTTCATTAAAAGCAGCTTCTAGCTCTTCTTTGCTTGATGCTAATACCGCTATATTATCTGCAAATCTAAGCATATCAATCTTTTGTCCCTGCATATTAATTCCAAATATCTTCTTGTATTTGACAGTATTCATTGCCTCTTCTATCTACAAGTTAAAAATTAATGGGGATACGCCACATCCCTGTCTCACCCCTTTCCTAATATTTACTTCTCCACTTTCTTGCTCTAATTCTATTACCGCTGTTTGCTCTTTGTATAAGCAATGTACTATCCGTCTATCTCTAAAACTCATTCCAATCTTTTAGAGTATGTGGAACATTTTTCCATTTCACATTGTCGAATGCTTTTTCCAAATCTACTATAAATCTACTATATATATATATATATATATATATATATATATATACGCTTTCCCTTTCTATATTGTTTTCTCCATTATCGCCTTCAGAGCTAAAATAGCCTCCCGTGTTTCCCTGTTTCGCCTAAATCCAAATTGATCTTTCTCAGTATTTCTTCAGTTCGTTTCTCCAATTATCTTTGTAGAATTCTAGTTAATATTTTTGAAACGTGTGCGGTCAAACTTATTTTTTGGAAATTTTCACATCTATCCGTGCCTCTTCTTTTTTTGGTATAGTTACTATGATGTTACGTTTGAAATCTTTGGGTATCTCACCTATCTTATACATATAGCTTACAAGTCGGAAGAAACGTTCTGATACTGCTTGTCCAGCGGCTTTTAGAGTTTCTGCTTGCACCTTATCTTAACCCGGCGCCTTACCATTTTTCAGATTCATTAATGCTAATTCAAATTCATCTCTAAGTATAGGATATCCCAGGTCATCATTTTCAATGCCTGATTCCTGTTCTAATACTGTTAGTTCTTTACCTGAATATAAAGTCCCTATATATTCCTGCCATCCAGCTACTTTCTCTACATTCTCTATAATGACGTTTTCTTTCGCGTCCTTTATATTTTTATTATATGGTTTTATATCCCTAAAATTCATTCTAATTAATTTGTGTGCTTCGTCTGTCTTTTTTATTTCCATCTTAGTTTGTACCTCTTTGCACTTTTCGTCAATCCATTGTTCTTTAGCTTTCCTGCATTTGCGAATAATTTCCTATTTTATGGCTTTGTATCTCTGTTTTCCTATTTCATCTGATCTATTTTTGTATTTCGTTTTTCTTCTATTAAATTCAGGATATTCTTTGTTATACATGGTTTTTTGTTTTTTTTTGTGTATACCCCAAAGTATCATTGACCGCCATGTCTAAGCTGGATTTATTGCTATTCCATTCTGTTTCTACCTCCTTAGTATCAGAAATTTTCCTGATATCTTTCAGCAATTTTTTTTACTTTTTTCAAATCTTTCGTGGATATCTTTATCTTTTAACTTCTCAAAGTCAAAGTGCCTTTTTCCGTTCCTCTTTTTAGATTTTTAAATTTAAGTGCAGCCTACATAATTACGATGTTATGGTCAGGGTCTATATCTGCTTCTGGGTAGCTTCTACAGTCTTTTACTTGATTCCTAAACCTGGCATCTTCCACGTTTGTCATCTTCTAGCATGATGTCGAAATAATGTATTTGTGATGGTTAAGTTGTTCTTGTCGCAAAATTCTACCAGCCTATTTCACCTGTTATTTCTCGTCTCTAACCCAAATAAACTTACTATCGCTCCTACCCTATCCTCACCTACCACTGCATTAAAATCCCCCATAATTATTAAATTTTCATGTCCTTTTACGTAACTTAGTATGTCTTCGATACCTTTGTAGATCGCCTCTACCTCTTCCTCACTGTAGCTAGAGGTGGGCATGTATACTTGTATTATTACTGTTTTTACTGGTTTAGATTCAAATATAACCATGAGTACTATTTCGTTCTTTTGTAAGTAGTTTTCTACACGTTGCCCTATTTTTTTTGCATAACTATTCCCACACCCAAATTTCTTTCTTCTGATCCTGTATGAATTACCCTGAAGTCTTCACTCCAAAAATCCCCCGCCTCTGGCCAGCGGACTTCGCTGATTTCTACTATGTCTAGTGCTAACATATTCATTTCGAGTTTCAGGTTCTCTAGCTTACATACTTGTTTCATATTTTTGACATTCCATACTCCGACTCGCAGAACGTTCACGAATCTTTTTCTATACTTTCGGATCACATCGCCTGAAGTAGTCCTTTCCCGGAGATCCGAATGGGGGACTATTTTACTTCCGGAATTTTTTACCCCAGAGGATGCCATCATCATTAATAACAATTTTTGTACGCTGTGTACTTGGGAGGTAATGTGCTGGTTTCCCGTTGTCTTCCACATCGCAGTAGTGTGTTTTACAATGTCATGCCGACCCCTATGGTCTCTGTCACTCTAAGTACCAAAAAAGCTGCTGCCCTCTTTCGGGGACCTGTCTTAATCTGGTTCCTCACTAAAGACCCCACTAATTTGGGTAGACCTATAGTTTGTCTCTTTAGCTTATTAAAGCGCGCAAGCCATTCTACCTGTTCTGGTATTTTAGAACGTCGTGTGTGTGTGTGTGTGTGTGTTAGAGGTTTCTACAGACGTTGTTGGCATCGCCAATTTTCCAGCTATCAATACGTTAAGATGTTTTCAATACCTTATGAACATCTCATCCTCCAAAGAAGAACCTTATAAAGGAAGAATGGCTGGCGTTGAAAAATATACGATAGAATTAAGATATTATTATTCTACCGGCGGATAAAGGGAACACGACAGTAATACTGAATACAGAAGATTACTACATCAAAATGAACGCTCTACTTAATGACAAAACGTACCAGCCTATCGACACCGATCTCACAACATATCTGAAAAAGACCACGAGAATGAAAATCAGAAAAGTTCTACAGACAAGGTGTAACAAGAACAACCAATTCCACGAGAAAAATCATCAAGGTGCCCAAAACTATACGGTCTTCCCAAAATTCACATAGAAGGAGTGCCACTACGACCAAGATGAGTTCTATAGGATCGCGCTTACAGCCACTAGCTAAATACTTAGGCAAACACCTGCAGTGACTTGCTGAAATGGCAGCTTCATACGTTAAGAATGCTGAACATTTTATCTAACTACTAGGTACCGAAAGAGTTCAAACACAACATCTACTAGTGAGCTTTAATGCGGTGTCATTATTTATCAACGTACCGATAGAAGACACACTCATACTTTTGAAAGAGAAGTACAACATCGAAGACCATATCATTGACTTAACACAGCATTGTCTCAGCAACACATATTTTACCTTCAACAAACAACACTACGGACAAGCTGAAGAAGCACTTATGGGATCACCATCATCGCCAGTTTTGTCAATGCAAAGATAATATGGAATACATATATGTTTTATCTAGGTAGATAATATAGGGACATTGATAGAATACTATTATTTCAAAATGCATAATTTTCCAACTAATTTCTGATATACAAGGCTAGTATCCAGATTTACGACTTTATAATATTGCGGTAAATTTGTGTAAATTGTTCATAATCTGCTTTATTGTTGATGTCGTTTGCATGGCGCTGTACCTGGGATCATTTCCAAAATATTCCTTTTTTTATCATTAAGTACAGTACTCAAACTGCAAAATTATGCATTTTCTAGTAATAGTATTCGATCAATGTTCCTATTATATATAGATTATAAAATTCATAGTACTTAAACATTTATTTGCTTAATTATAGCAAATGCGAAATTCGATTCCAATTGTGTACATGCGTGTTTCTGATACTTAAACACTTGGCTAGAAGACAAATATGTATTTATGTATAACCTGAACAACTATATCCCTGAAAATATTTATTTTGTCTAATACATTATGAAAATTAAGTGTATATCCAGTGTTAAATAACGAATACATAATGCACAAGAAAATTGAATTTTATGGGTAGTATTAATCTATTTACTTAACAAAAGGTTATTCTATTACAAAAGCTACTAATTATAGTGTTAATGTTTGCTATTCTGACAGAAAACGCTTTAAAATTCTAAAAACGGTTAAATTATCTCTAAAAATGAGAGAAAAATTAAAGATTTAAGGCGAAGTAAACGAAATCCTCCAACATTTCGGACTGGTTTTTTGAAAATACATATGATTTAAAATCAAATGATCTAACGTAGCTTAGAGAACAACTGTGCAAGCCTTTAATTTAGGCAGTGACATGCGCTGGTGGCGACGCAAGGTGTTGAGAAAGGAGCTAATCCAGCAGTCTCATATCTTCCATTAGCTTAGACAAGTATTAGAATCCTGTCCAATCTTCGGCAAATATAGTAGCCATTCTTTAAAAACTTCGTACAAATTACTAAAAACGTGGGCTACAAAAACGAAAGAGCAAACTATGAACCGAACATCAAAGTAACAGTAGATATTGAATTTCTTTAAAATAAAAAAATCCGTAATTTTTGTAAAAGAAATTAATTTGAACTTGATGTGAAAATCTATATGGATTTACCATATTCACATTCTGGAGTCGTTAGCATTGGGATCTTAACTCGGTAATTTTGTTTACAGGGTTTTTCGCCTTTGTATTTTGAAATTTTGTGTTAGAAACTCAAATTGTGTGAATCACTCGTTAAAAGCGAATAAAAAAGTTTAAATTTGTTAGAAAAAATTTAATGCAAATTTATGGTTAATCTCAGACATTTATGGTAACATTAAATAAAATTCTTTACTGTATTGCTATAACTATATACTGTTTAGTCATGTACATAAAATAATGATATCCTGATAATATGATAAGCCTATTTATTAAGAGGACATAGAAAGTTTTAAGAAACTACTTTATTGTCAAACAATGTGCAAACCATGAAAAGCTCAATCGTTTAATTCTGGAGTAAATACATATCCAGATTTTACGGAAACCAATGCGCTCTACATCTTATATCTGTAATAAATTTAGAACTTCTCTTACCAAGTTGAGCTGCTGGGATTTTCGGTGTGAATTCAGGTTCTGGTGCTGAGTTAGGCGAACGACCTGCTTGAACCACAACGTATCCTAGTGGTGGCGCACCTACACCTGCTGCTTTGACTAAGTTCAAACTGAAGAATGCCAGGGTGGCACAAATTATAGTTACTGAAAATTTTCGTGCCATTTGAAACTACAGCTAAAGCTTTACTGCTTCCTTACAACAAAATGTTCAGTAATTTAAGCGTTAACTAATACACCGTGAGTGGGGAAGACGATAATTTATATATGATATTTATCTTTACACTGTCCTTATCAATATTTAATCAATATTGTATTTAAACTTTCATCATATTTTTCACATAATATTAGACAATGGATAGCAGCAGAAAGAATATTAATTATTGCAAAAATTAAATACATTCGGGCAATCAGGCCGTTTGCTGATTAGTACTCTACCTTCAATTTTATACTCTAAAATTAATTTTCAAGTTATGTCTTTCTCAACACAGAAACGTACATTAAAATATTGTACTTTTGAGATAAGTAATGCTATGCTAATGAAAATGTAGGCTCTATTTAAGTCAACTGCTCTCTGCAAAAATCAAGTGTGACAAATGTCCTCTAAAACTCAATTAATTTAACTGAAGGGCTGTTATACTACGGAGACGCTTTTACATGGTTTTAGGATGTAATAATATTCATAATTTAAGAAAATTAATAATCAAAGCATCAATACAAATATAATGTTCGTATAAATAATAAAAATCATGTGGATATACTAGCTATTGAACTATCAAAAAGCATGCGGTACCAATTTATGACCTATACACAGGGTGTTTCAGAATAAAGTATCGTAAATTGACGAATATATAGATCTTGACGAGTTATCAAGAAAAGTTAGATAAGTTTCCTGTAAACTCATCCATTTCCATTTTACAGAGTGATGAAGTAATATTGAAAAATACGGGTTTTTAGAATATTTTCATTTAGGGTAGAGACTTTAACTTGAAAATAAGTTCACGTTAGTTGTTTAGTAATACGAATTAATACACTTGGTAGACGCAGGAGGCCGGTTCTGGGACCTCCTCCACAATCCTCCACGCTCCTCCACCACCCTTCACATCCCTCCATCTCCACATCCCTCCACCTCCACATCCTTCCACCTCCACATTCCTCCACCACCCTCCACGCTCCTCCACCATCCTCCACATCCCTCCACATCCCTCCGCATCCCTCCACATCCTTCCACATCTTTCCACATCCCTCCACATCACACAACATCCCTCCACATCCCACCACACTTCTCCACCTACACATCCCCCCACTACCCTCTACGTTTCTCCACCACCCTCCACATCCCTCCACAACCTTCCACATCCCTCCACCTGCACATCCTTCCACCTACACTTAGCTCTACATCTCTTCACATCCCTGGGCTTAGGTTAGATAGCAAAAAAATCGATAGGGTAGGTTAGCGCCGATGATGCAACATAATTTATATACAACTTTATTAAAACGATACATATATTTAATACAGACATTTAATCTAACAACAAAATTTATGTCGAATTATAACTACATTCTGTCTAGCGCATGTTAAATCGTTATCTTCGTGCTGTAGGCCAAGGCATAAACCAACATTCCTCTTTTGCAGCTGTTTTACATACTTTTGCCTACCGAGGACGATGTTACAACATGACATTTGTTCTGGTGCCGTTTGAGAGCATTTTTCCAGGTATAGGAAGCACCACAAGAGTTGCAATTAAATATATTTTCGGATGATATTTTTCTTCGACTAGCTTCTATGGATAGCGCCATGGTTTATATACATTTTGGAAACAATCGAAAATTGCCGAAGACAGCACGTAATTATTTCTAGAGCCGGCAAGTACTAAATACCACCCAAATAGAGAATTAGATGCTTAATGTCTGTCAACTTCCGATTCCCTCGTAAAAGGTAGAAAAAAACCGGTCAATCATACTTCGACCCGCTCCCGTTCTGATAACCTCCAAACATTGTTCAAACGACAATGATTTCCGAATTTTTAAACCTCCGAGGAAGCTATAAGTCGTGATCAATTACACGTTCGAGCTACCGGTAAACTAACATATTTTATAGTAAAAGTGCGCTGTATAATACATGCATACCCCTTCTCTGCGCTACTGCTATTCTTGTAGTTAGTTGAAAAAGTCAGTCGTCCTTTTTACTACTAGGACCGCTGCAAAGCAGCATTCTATACTTTTTTATAAGTATAGCACATTACACACTTTTTTTTGTCTGATAATTAAATTTTGCTCATTTAGGTTTTTACACTTTCGCATATTTAAACATCTAATACGATCGATTAACCACTTTCAATTATTCTAACGGGAACCACCATACATTCCGCGTGCACCGATTTTTTTAATACAACGATTCGATGAACTTTCACACATTAGCACCTAACGTATCTTTCCTACTATTTGTTAAACAAAAACTACCGGCATCGCCATATCTGTATGTGGACGTAAGCAGATGTTTGTGGATGTGTACGGGAATATGTAACCATATACCTTAATCAGTCTAAGCTATTTTATTTAGTCCAAGAAAACTACTGTTTTTCTAAACCAGATTTACTAATCACCTTTATAGGTTTAACATTTTTACCATTTCCCAATGACTGGTGCTATGTACATGGAAACTTTAATATCTTTAATTTCTTATTGGAGAGAATCCTTATTCTCTCACGCACTTTTGCGTTGTTGCATGCCCACCCCTTTTTGGGAATATATGCTCGTTATAGGTTGTAGGACCCTGGGTTTTACTTAACTACACTTTGTGAGACCCCTTTAATCTTTTTAATCGCGTCTTTCTCGCTTACAATACAGTAAGACTTGGTTATTGTACAACAAATTCTAATACTAGACCCCCGTTAAATTTATCTCTTAATTTTTCTACAACTTTTTTTGTCGACAAGCGGTATATTGTATTTATTATCCGCTGGGTACTCACTCTTTTAAGATAAATATATCTTGTTTGGTACCAACTAATATTAGATTTTTCTAGAGAGCCCAAATCTGCAAATAGATTATAAATAGGACCACCCCTTACAAACTTGCGCCTTTTAAAGACCCAAACCTCTAATTTTTGCCAATCTTTGTTTAATCCCATCTTTAAAACCTTTCTTTTTAGCTACCCAAGACAAATTCCAAATACATGTGATATATATTCTAAAAAATTTTATAATATTTTTGAAAACCCCTACAATTAACGACTCCTTTTTTTCAAAATTGTTCAACAGCCATGTACTTCTATTAAAGGCTGTGGAAATCTATTTGCAGGAACAACAATAATGACTATAAAATACAATCCATTTACAGAAGTTGCTAATACATTTATACACAATTAAATTATATTGTGTGTATCTTCTGTTTTAATAAAGCGATATAAAAATGGTAAAATAGCCTCATACGGTGAAATTGCCTCATAGGGTGCAATTGCCTCATAGAGTGAAACTGTCCCATAGCGTAAAATTGCCCCAGAGGGTGAAATTGCCTCATAGGGTGAAATTGCCTCATAGGGTGAAATTGCCTCTGGACAACGTAAATAATATAGTATATGATTTCCAAGTTGTTTATTGACACCAGGACTTGTTATCTGACACACAAATTTGTTGTATATCTTAATTCTTGCATTGGTTGTTAACCATGTTAAACAATCAATTCCCGCAGTTTTATCGTTGTCAACTATAATATTGTAATTTCTTCGTATTCGCCCTTATAGCAAGAGTTATGGTTTGTAGTTAAATAATTACACATCTCCATCTTGGTAAATATACCAGCAATGTGTTGGGTTACATCCATGTCAAAAAGATAGTAATAATCTTTTTTGAGTCCGTCTAGTGTATCTGGTAGTTCCTCCAATAAAGTTTCCAACTTAACATCTGCTAGTTCCACTTTGTACGGAACACATATAGGACTTTGGAATTTTTTATTAATGCTTTCGAGGTCTTCTTTTCCGATAATTTCTTTTACTTCCTGGCCCATCTTATTAGTGCTTTCCAGAGAAAACGGAAGCTTAGCTTTAACACCATGCCTAGAGGAAACAAATCGGTCGAACTTTCTTTGTAGATAACTGTTAAATACGCCAGAAATTTCTTTTTTTAGGATAAACATCCTTTTGTGTGCAGATGTTTGCTCGGCGTAGGAAAGGTCGCAAATTTTAACCAACATTATATTGTCACAAAATCGTTCTGTAATTCGTGTGTGTAGTCCACCAGTCAGCATCCGTTCGCCTTCGAATTAACAAATATTACCAATATCTGTCACCAGATTATTATTGCACATATTTTCTGCCAACAGCCACAATCCAAATCGCTCATTTGTTGCTTTCACTTTATTCCCAAAACGTTGAGGAACGTTAATCACCTTGGAGACGCTCATGTTTATCGTGCTAGCTACTGCCAAATACTAAATTGAATATGAAAAATTGTTCCTTATGTATCTCACAGAGTGAGGTCGGACTAGGCAGGGGTGCGCATCGACATATGTCCGGATATATGTCGGATGTATGTAGGATGTTAGGTTAGTGAAAAATTACCTTATAGGGTAAAATTGCTCTATAGGGTGAAATTGCCCTAGAGGGTCAAATTGTTTTATAGGGTGAGATTGCCTTATAGGGTTAAATTGTTTCCGACCCAGGTCGGATGAAAATTCAACCTAGATCGGGTTAATCCGACCTAGGTCGGATTTAGTCCGAATGTTGGACATATGTCGGACATGGCTGACATATGTTGAACACATGTTGGGCATATGTGGAACATATGTCGGATATATGTAGAATGTATACTGGACATATGTTGGATGTATGTTGAACATAGTTTGGATGTATGTCGGATGTTTGTCATACGGACGCGAGAGGAGAGAAGGACAAAGTAGGGTGGAGGGGAGGGTTTAGGTTAGTTTACGTTGTTTGGAGTTGGGTTAGTCGGTGTTGTCTGGAGTTAGGCTAGGTTAGTTGGACTTGTCAAGGCTAGCAACCTAACTCCAGACGACACCGACTAACATAACTCCAAACAACGTAAACTAACCTAAACCGTCCCCCTCACTCTACTTTGTCCTTCTCTCCTCTCGTATCCGTATGACATACATCCGACACATTCAAACTATGTCCAACATACATCTAACATATGTCCAGTATACATCCTACATATATCCGACATATGTTTCACGTTGTCCAACATGTGTCCAACATATGTTAGCCATGTCCGACATATGTCCAACATTCGGACTAAATCCGACCTAGGTCGGATTAACCCGATCTAGGTCGAATTTTCGTCCGACCTTGGTCGGAAGCAATTTAACCCTATATGGCAATTTCAACCTTTTAAGCAATTTAACCCCATAAGGCAATTTCACCCAATAGAGCAATTTTACCGAATAAGGTAATTTCACCCTAACCTAACATCCTACATAGACCCGACATATATCCGGACATATGTCGATGCGCACCCCTGTCCAGTCCGACCTAGGTTGGATTTAATCCGACCTAGGTCGGATAACAAAACTGTTCCTAAACAAGAGAATGTAAGCGATATGACGGTGTCCGACATATTCAGGTACCTTCGGGAATATACGTCCCCACTCTGTGAGATACATAAGGGGCAATTTTTCATATTCAATTTAGTATACGGCAGTAGCTAGAACGATAAACATGAGCGTCTCCGAAGTGATTAACGTTCCTCAACTTCTTGGGAATAAAGTGAAAGCACCAAATGAGCGATTTGGAGTGTGGCTGTTTGCAGAAAATATGTGCAACAATAAACTGGTGACAGATATTGGTAATATTTGTTATTTTGAAGGCGAACAGATGCTGACTGGTGGACTACACATACCAATTACAGAACCATTTTGGGACAATATAATTTAGGTTAAAATTTGCGACCTTTCGTACGCTCGAACAAACCCATCTGCAAACAAAGGCAATGTTTATCTATTAATTTGTATACGGCGTAGCTAGTACTAAACATGAGCGTCTCGACCGATTAACGTTTCCCAGCATGGTCTTTAAAGCTAAGCTTCCGTTTTGCTGGAAAGCACTAATAAGATGGGCGAAGTAAAAGAACATTGATCTGGTCAAAAAAGACCTCGAAAGCAATATAATAGGTAAAATTTCAAAATCCTATGTGTTCCGACAAAGTGAAACAAGATGTTAAGTCTGAAACTTTATTGGAAGAACTACCAGATTACTAGACCGGACTTCAAAATAGATTATTAAGCTATCCTTTTCGACAAGGATGTAACCAAGACTTGCAGATATTAGCAAGATGGAGATGTATTATACTAAAAACCATAACTTTGCTATAAGGGCGAATACGAAGAAATGTAAATTATGGTTGAAGCAACTACCAGATTTACTGGGGAATTAGATTGTTTAACATGGCTAACAAGTCAATGCAAGAATTAAGATATACAAGAAATTTGTGTTTAACAGATAACCAAATCCTGGTCGTTAAGTAAACAACTTTGGCAATCTAATACTAAATTATTTACGTTGTCCTGATGTACGTTTAAGGAAAACATTTGCGTCTACTTTGCCAAAGAACATGATATTATGCGATTGGAAGCGACAATATACAACTGCGCAATTGGAATCTATGTTGTTAGTGCGGAAGGGATGTATAATCCCTTAAACAACTGTTTAACCTTATTGGAATATAATAAGTTATACTTCCTAAAGGCGCCAATGTACTCGGTACCACTTGCCAAAATGTGGGGTAAGTTATCGGACAAGCTACAAAATAGCTGTTGTATAATAATCTACTACAGTACGTGTATTGGGGGAATTGCAATACAAAGAAATTGACTGGCTTGCAAATTAAAAATTGATAAAGTATGCGCTTTCGGTTTTTAAGTTTTAACTATTTACCTGTAAATTATTTGGAGATAGTAGAGGAGGAATGTAACATGTAAAAATTCCGAACTGAATTATTTGTCAACATTACTGCTACAAACCCGTTAATTTAGCATTTATTCATTTAACCCATTACTTAATATGAATTCCAATATTCTTGTATATTTAGTAAACCAATAAAATTAAAGCATTTTATTAATATAGCTGATAACACTATTACAAATCTTGCGCGTGTTCCTTACTCGTATGTAGAATATCTAAGATTCTCATGTTGTTTGTCGACTTGTGTCAGATGCTCACTTTTTGTCTTTTCGTCGAGCCGAAAGGTCACTTTCACTTGTTTGTGCTATAAAACAGACGACATGTTACAGGAAATTAAGTCTTCCTGGCGTAAGCGCCGAAACAGGTAACATCGTTAATTTAGTTGTCTAAGACAACAAAGTTATGAAGTAATTAATCTCTATAACGGTTTGTTTTATAGGTAATTAATTATGATTTTTAATAAAGTATATTGCAGTGCAACTTCCGTAATCTATAATACAACTTCAGTAATCTACAAAGGTTCTAATGGAATATTAAGATTATTCTACTTAGTTGATGTGTAAATAATTTATCAACATGGAAATTCATTTCGTACAAAATTTGTAAGCAGATTTGTTGGATAATGCCGACACGTGACAGAATGCTGACGTCGCAACAAGTGCCGACAGGTCGTTAGGTCGTTGACGCCGGTAAGCAAGCCTATTCGATTTCTTAAAATTTTTGCTGCATGTGTCGTATTTTATTTCGTATACACATATATGAATTGACGTAATAAGTAATTGCTCTATTGTAAATTACTTTATGCTTTGATATGCAAATACCTTCCCGTACAGATAATTTAGCAACCTATTTATTAGTAGAAAGAAGCGTAACTTTTAACGGTTCAATATTTAAAATATATAGAATAATTTTATTTTATTAATCACATGTTCAAATTTAGAAGTCATTTTTGTCAAATTATGTATAAAAAGATATTAAGCTACATCAATGATAGTAACATGTTGTTTGCAACATTTGTTTAATCAAATGTTATTTCTTATCTTGTTTACCGAAACCTTATTTCAACAAGTTGTTTGCTTGCCTTCATTCTAACAAATGAAATTTTGATTTGAGATTGATTAACAAATACATTATTGCATGTATAAAAATTTGAATTACTTGTACAGTTCTCGTAGCGCTACTCCGAACTACTACGTATAAATGAATATTGTTAAATAAAATACAGACTTCAATTAAAATTCAGTAGACCTAAAAATTTAATTTTACATCTTTATTGAGTAACGTAGTAATTATATTCATAAGAATTTATCTTTGTTGAGTGGCATTATCATGTACATAATTGTTTTATATGAGAATATAGAAACCTTTTTTTCTTTAGTTCATTTTTTTATGAAAATTTAATTTCCCCAAAGATTTTATGACTGCTAAAGGAATTAATATAACAATTTAGTGATTTAGTATTTGAAACAAAATTAAAGACGTCGTATAGTCACAGAATTATTAGATAAATTATATGTTTGCTAGTAGTAATTATGTTTCAGAGCCATCCTAGAGCTTCGTTAGAGCAGAAAGAAAAGTAAGTAACATATTTGTGACAATCAGTCTTGTATTTAAAGTGGTTTGCGATAATATAGGTTTCCAAATTTTCCTTTTAAGTCAATTTAGTCAATTGCTTTATAAAAATTTAGGTAGCGTCCATTATCTTATTTTTTTAACTTTAATATACCCACTGACCCAATCTCATGCGACCGTGGGTTAAAAGCTCAGCTAGCTACAAGTCATAAGAGTTTTTTTTTTAAAAGCCGCTTGTCGTCCAACCTTATCCTGGGCTTAATACAATTTACAAGAATTCTCTATAGATATAGAAATCAACCACGATTTTTTTGATAACTTACACTACCGCGCATGGTTTGGGGCGTGATCTAAGGTTGATTAGAATTTTAGTTTGCAGGAAGACAGCCAAAATAAAATAAAAGTCTTATGCAAGTGCTACATTAAAGCAGGTAGTACATATTTTACACAATCTGCAACACCATATTCTACAATTCCAAAAGAAATAGTCATTTCGGAATTGGGGTTGATAAATACGCATAGCATTCGCCCAGAGGTTGTACGGCAGCGCGTAAATATTAGTAGTAAACTCTATCCGTTTACGCTAAAGGAAATTGCCGCATTATGCACGCCATACGTTGTAAGTGGAAGAAAAAGACAGCTGGAATTAGAAAAATTGATGCAAAAAGACGAAAGTTGGACTACATGGAAAACACTGCGACAATACGCAAACAATACAAAGATGTGTTAGACAAAGAACATCTTATTAGAGAAAATGAGGAAGAACTAAAAGATTATTTTATGCGTCGATGGACTGACTTAGATACATCCGGGTTCTACAAGCTGTATGCATTTGCGGTTAGTAAAAAAAGACTCTTTTAGTTATGTAGGCGTCTTTGCGGAAAAGGATGGTAATAAATCCGTATACTTTGTAAAAGGTTATTTTAAAAACATATTTATCAAAATGGCAGATAACAAAGACGAACTAAGGAATGCGGGTTTCGTAATCTTGGCGTACACCACACGCAAAGGGGTTCCGCTAAACGTTGTATATTTGCCAAGTAAAGACCATATCGGATCATTTAAAACCGAGTGTCCTACAACCTATAACGACCATATATTCCCAAAAGTGGTGGACATGCAACTACGCAACAGTGAGTGGGAGAATAAGGATTCCCTCCAATGCCGACAAGAAGAAGTCGATCAAGCTAACAAGATACGTATGCAGGAAATAGTAGGAGAGCCGCGATTAAAAGATTGTCGCAAGCTGCAAGAATCACACGAAGGAATAGATCTGGTTGTTGGAGGAATCAAAGATTATATATATAGAGACAAGCTTCGGTACATTTTACAATTCGAAAACCTTGACGGTCTCTATGTATCAAACTATTGGCTAGAAAAGGAGATAGAGGACTTGGGTGTCGATTTAAATTTTAAACTGCGAATAAAATTAGATAAAATTAAAACAACTCCCAACAATCGTAAAGAAAGGACTGTTTTCTGTGTACAACTTTGTATTAAAATTAAGTTTAAATAGCTCCATGCTTGACAATAAATATTTATAAATTTTATTATGTATAATGTCAGAATAAAAATTTTAGAATAGTAACAGCTATCTACGAGGAAAGTTTGACCGATTTGCTTCCGTTAAGCATAGTGTTAAAGCTAAGTCTCCGTTTTCTCTGGAAAGCACTAACAAGATGGGCTGTGGGAGTAAAAGAAATTATCGGAAAAGAAGGTCTCAAAAGCATTAATAAATAGATTCCAAAATCCTATTTGTGTTCCATACATTAAGTTGGAAACTTTACCGGAAAAACTACCCGATATATTAGACGGACTCAAAAAAAAATTATTACTATTTTTTTTTGACATGGATGTAACCCAAGACTCTGCTGGCATATTTAGCAAGATGGAGATGTGTAATTACTTAACTACAAACCATAACTTTTGCTACAACGGCGGATACGAAAGAAACTGCAATATGGGTATCGATTGTTTAACATGGCTAACAATGGGTCCAAGAATTAAGATATACAACCAATTTTTGAGTTAGATAACAAGTCCTGGTGTTAATAAACAACTTGGAAATCATATACTAGATATTTTACGTTGTCCAGAGGCAATTTCACCGTATGAGGCAATTTCACCCTATTGGGAAATTTCACCCTATGGAGCAATTCACCCTATGAATAAATTTCACCCCATGAGACAATTTCACCCTATGAGACAATTTCACCCTATGAGGCAAATTCACCCTATAAGGCAATTTCACCATTTTTATATAACTTTATTAAAACAGAAGATACACACTATATAATTTGATTGTGTATAAATGTATTAGCAACTTCTGTAAATGGATTGTATTTTATAGTCATTATTGTTGTTGCTATGCAAATAGATTTCCAAAACCTTTAATAGAATTTTAAAAAAGAGAATTCGTTAATTGTGGGGGTTTTCAAAAATTTTATAAAATTTTTTTAGAATATATATCACATGTATTTGAAATTTGTTCTGGGTAGCGAAAAAAAAAAGGTTTTAAAGATGGAGTTAAATAAAGATGGGCAAAAATTAGAGGTTTGGGTTTTTAAAAGGCGCAAGTTTGTAGGGGGGGGGAGTCCTATTTAAAATCTATTTGCAGATTTGGGCTACCTAGAAAAATCTAATACGCGTTGATACTGATACCGAACAAGATATATTTATCTTAAAAGAGTTAGTACCCCGCTGGTAATTAATACAATATACCACTTGTCAACAAAATAAAAATTTGTAGAGAAATTCAAAGACAAATTTAACGGGGGTCTAGTATTAGAATTCGTCGTACAAGAACCAAGTCTTACTGTATTGTAAGCGAGAAAGACACGATTAAAAAGATTAAAGGGGTTTCACAAAGTGCAGTTAAGTAAAACCGAGGGTCCTACAACCTATAACGAGCATATATTTCCAAAAGGAATGGGCATGCAACTACGCAACAGTGCGTGGGAGAATAATCATTCTCTCCAATAAGAAATTAAAGAAATTAAAATTTCCAGCCATTGGGGAATGGTAAAAATGTTAAACCTATAAAGGTGATTAGTAATTGTGGTTTAGAAAAATAGTAGTTTTCATGGACTAAATAAAATAGCTTAGACTAATTAATGTATATGGTTACATATTCCCGTACACATCCACAAACATCTGCTTACGTCCACATACGGACATGACAATGCCGGTAATTTTTGTTTAACAAATAGTAGGAAAAATACGTTAGGTGTTAGTGTGTGAAAGCCCATCGGATCGTTGGATTCAAAAAGAACGGTGCGGCGGAATGTATGGTGGTTTTTGTTAGAATAATCGAAACTGGTTATTCGATCGCATTAGATGTTTAAATACGCGAAAGTGTAAAAACCTAAATGAGCAAAATTTAATTATCAGACAAAAAAAAGTGTGCAATGTGCTACACTTATAAAGAAAGTATAGAATGCTGTTTTGCAGCGGTCCTAGCAGTAAAAAAGGCGACTGACTTTTTCAACCAGCTACAAGCAGTAGCGCAGAGAAGGGGTATGCATGTATTATACAGCGCACTTTTACTATAAAATATGTTAGTTTGCCGGTAGCTCGAACGTGTAATTGATCACGACTTATAGCTCCTAGGAGGTTTAAAAATTTGGAGACTATTGTCGTTTGAAAAATGTTTGGAAGTTATCAGAACGGGAGCGGGTCGAAGTATAAGTTAGATGGATGATTGACCGAGTTTTTTCTACCTTTTACGAGGGAATCGGAAGTTGACAGACATCGAGGATCTAAATCTCTATCTGGGTGGTATCGAGTACTTGCCGGCTCTAGAAATAATTACGTGCTGTCTTCGGCAATTTTTGATTGTTTCCAAAATGTATATAAACCATGGCGCTATCCATGGAAGCTGGTTGAAGAAAAATATCATCCGAAAATATTTTTAATTGCAACTCTTGTGGTGCCCTATACCTGGAAAAATGCTCTCAAACGGTACCAGAACAAATCTCGTGTTGTAACATTGTCCACGGTAGGCAAAAATAGGTAAAACAGCTGCAAAAGAAGAATGTTGGTTTAAGTCTTGGCCTACAGCACGAAGATAACGATTTAACATGCGCTCGATAGAATGTTGTTATAATTCGAAATGAAGTTTGTTGTTAGATTAAATGTCTGTATTAAATATATGTATTGTTTTAATAAAGTTGCATATAAATTATGTTGCATCATCGGCGCTAACCTACCCTAACAATTTTTCCTGCTATCTAACCTAAGCCCAGGAATGGGGAGGGATGTGGAGGTGGAGGGATGTGCATTTAATAAACTTGTCACTGTTTACAAACTGAAGAATATTTGACTCTACAAGCTAAAATTTACTTACTGAGTCGCTATAAACTACAAAATATGAATTAGCTCATATCGCTCATTATTTAAGTAAATGTTCCAAGTAACGTCCTCAATCTTGAATACATTTTTAGACTGGTTTCTTAATCTGGCGAGTAGTTTTTGGTAGAATAAACCTAGAATTGGCTAAGTCCCTAAACTCATTTTTCATCCTGTTTCTTAACTCCTGAACAGCATTATTAGGTTCAGAATAAACTTTTCGCTTTAAAATACCCCAATTACATAGTCCATAGGATTTAGCTCAGGGGACCGAGATGGCGAATTAACCGGAGGATTTACTCCACGTCCAATCCACATGTCAGGAAAATTATTATTTGACCACTACCTTGCAATTATTGCAAAATGAGGTGTTGCCCCGTCATACATGAACCACATGATAAGTCTACGATAACAAGGAACATCTTTAAATAAATCTATTCAATGTTCTCTTAAAAAAGCCGTATATCGCTTTTAAATTAAATTTTCTTCCAAAATAAATGGTCCTATCGGCTGATTGTGTATTTTTCCAGCTAACCACTTATTTTAAATTTATGCTGAAAACTGCCGGTTTTCGTGAAATGTGTGTTTTTATCTGACCACACATGCCCATTATGCTTGTTAAATATGCTATTTTTGCTAACGGTTGCTTGACATATTCATGATCTTTTCTAATTTGTGTTAGCAGCCAGTCGTAAAACTCGACTCCAGGTTGATAGTCGGTTTCTTAAAGGTCCTGAACTTGTGAAGGTGATCATAGGTGCGAAGCTAAATGTCTCTTTTGTCGACAAAATCCTTCGTATCAGCGGGAGCCCAATGTTGTCTGTAACGATTGCAGCCGGAAATTCAAAGGGCAACATTGTTTTAAAAACACAAAAGGAACGGTGTTTGTCAGGAAATTAAACATTGCATGAAATGTTTAAAAACGGTGAAAAAGGGAAGACAGCACATCTGTGGTGAAATATATTGCAAAATATATAACATTCACGTTTCTCAAAATCATCTCCGTTGTATACAGTCCGATACTGGAAAGCCAAAAACAAAGGATATCAACTTTATCTTCTATGATTTGGAGACAATGCAAGAAACTATTCTGGAAAACTGTGATTATTTACACGTTCCCAACTTGTGCGTATTAGCAAGTAGGTGTTACGTGTATATCGATGAAATCAACTTGTAGTTTTGCCAGAAATGCGGGTACAGACAAGTGGTTTACAAAGAAAATGTGTTAAGTAACTTCATGAAATATATTCTAGTTGTGGTAATAGCTCATAATGGACGGACGTTTGATCATCAGTTCTGTCTAAATTACATATTAACAGAAACTTATTCGAAACCTGAAACGATAATACGAGGAACAGAAGTAATATCAAAAGACATTGGGAAAGGTACAATTCTTGGATTCCATTAATTATTTTCCTATGGCGCTTCCTAAGCTCCCAAAGACATTTAGGCTCGACAATGGTTGTAAAAGGAAATATTGTCCATATTTTTTAATATCACCGCCAACGCTAAATTAAATTTTATTATCCTGACAATATGAAGGCATGCGATGGAAAACTAGTTTTAAAGTAGTATCAGGAACATAAAGAAGGTGAGTTTGTTGTGCAGCGTAAACTGGTTGATTACTGCATTCCAGATGCTGCAATTTTGACGACAGCTTGTTTAAAATTCAGACAACAAATGCTGGAAACAGGTGGCGTATGCCCCTTTACAGAAGCATGTACACTTGCTTCTGCTTGTAATAAGATATATAGACGCAATTTTATCGAACAAACCATTTAGAAATTATTCCAAAGCGTGGTTATAGGTAGCGTGCTAATCAATTCAAAATTGCAATTTAGTGGCTTGTGTGATAAGGAAAGAAATGCCAAATCAACCTTTTGCATGCCACTAAACAACAACAAATTAGACTCCATGGGGTCAAAGTAGACGGTTTTTGTTCTGAAACCAAGCAGGTGTTTTAGTTTTACGGGTGATTCTATCCTGGTTGTTATAAATAGTTGCTAGAAATGTGGCAAGAGATGATTCCCTACATGAAGACTTCAACGAGACATTAAATTCGAGGCATGATGCTACAGTAGCTAGAGCAGATAAATTAAAACAATTAAGATTCAAATTTATTGAAATGTGGGAAAGTAAGTTCCGAACGTATGAAAATGAAAACAAAGAATTACGAACTTATACTGAAATGCATCCGTTAGTAACTGAATTTGCTTTAATCCTTTGGCTGCTACGTCCGTAAATATACGTTTTCAAAACGCATACTTAAAGTGCTATGTCTATAAATATACGTTTTATAATTTCAAAAATCTGTGCGTTGTCAGTAAATATACGTACGAGAAGCTCGTCTACTCTATTTTATAGTTGCATACATGTACTTCGTAGATCATAAGTATTTGCGGTTTTATTAGATTTAGTCGGGTTCAGATTTTCAATCGCGTCACAGGTGCTTTTGCTGCTAAATAGTGCAGGATATGTTGGCTTGACTGATAAGGAAGCTTAGCAATTATCGTAAAAGAAGGAAGGACAGTGGACATTGTTGTCCCGACTGTAACGTCGGACTTTGCACGATCACATCCTAAAATGATGGATTTGGAATGCTATAATTATAACCAGAAAGGACAAACGTATCATAGGTGCTTGAAAGACCGAACACTATTTTGTTACGAATGTGGGAGTAAGGACTTATGCGAGCTGTTCAAAATGCTCGAAAAATTCAAAACCTATAAAAGCCAGTTTCGGGTACAGCTGACGAAACATGGATTTAGGCCTTAAGGCAGACAGTCAAAAATGGAAACAATGGCTTCAAACAGTCAAGCAATTTACCAAATAAATTCTATTCTCTATAGTAAAACCTTTGATTCAAGACCATTTATCTATGTGCAAGTAAACAAGCAGCTAATACTAGTTCTGATAGATACTGGGAGAACAAATACAATAGTAGGCAATAAGGGTCTACCGATAATAGAGAAGTCAGGCTTGCGAATTCTACAATCAACGAATGTCACTGTTTTGGAAACGGCAGATGGAACAAAACAACAGGCAGGAGGACAAATCGTATTGCCATTAGAAATAAATGGGGTTACACACAATATAGTGGCAACAATCTCTACTGCTATACAAGCCGGATTTATACCAGAAACGGATGTGTGCCGGCTATTTAAATTGAAAACAAATTTTGAAAATAATACATTTTTCACGCCAAATAACAAACAAATAATTGCTACTATAGAACAAAAAGTAATATGTTCAGCGGATGATCTAACTAAGAAACAAGTTCAACAACTCAAAAAAATAAAAGAACAATTTAAAACAATTAGTGGTCAAGGAATAGGTAGAACTATAAAAGCAGTACATCATATAGACACCGCAGAGGCCCAGCCTAACGAGCAAAGATACCATACAATTTCACCAGCAATGTTAATGGTTCTAAATGTAGAAATGGATAAAATGTTAGAATTAGGAGTAATTCAACCATCTAAAAGGCCATGAAATTAACCGTTAGTAATGGTTAAGAAAAAAAATGGAGAGGTCAGAGTATGTTTTGATGGAAGAAAGCTAAACTCACTAACGAAGAAGGATGCATATAGTTTACCATGATATACTCGACAAGTTTCATCATCATTTTGTTTTCGACCTTACTTAAGGTCGGTTTGACGCAGCTCTAACTTCTTTTCTAATCTGTGCTAATCTAAAAAAGCTCTACATACCCTTCACAACCTAAATTTCTAATAATTTGACTAATATAGTTTGGTCTAGATCTTCCTAAATCCTTCTATCTTTTTCCTATCCAGCTGACTCTACATAGATATTAGCAACCTGATGGTTGTTAAAGAACTCTAACATGTTTACATGATTACCATTTATAAGGAAATGAAATATAACCTGGTTATCCGCTTCAAAAATGAAAAGTGTTAAATAATATGTTATGGTAAGACTTAAGCAACGAATCGCTGCCTAACCGCTACCTAACGCTACCTAATTGTGAGTTGTGTCCTGGTGACGTTTAATAAATTATATGTAATGGTAAGGCTTAAGCAACGAAACGCTACCCACATGCCAAACCGCTACCTAATTGTGAGTTATGTCCTGGTGACGTTTATTAAATTATATGTTATGGTAAGGCTTAAGCAACGAAACGCTACCAACATGCCAGACCGCTACCTAATTGTGAGTTGTGTCCTGGTGACGTTTATTAAATTATATGTTATGGTAAGGCTTAAGCAACGAAACGCTACCAACATGCCAGACCGCTACCTAATTGTGAGTTGTGTCCTGGTGACGTTTATTAAATTATATGTTATGGTAAGGCTTAAGCAACGAATCGCTACCAACATGCCAGACCGCTACCTAATTGTGAGTTATGTCATGGTGACGTTTATTAAATTATATGTTATGGTAAGGCTTAAGCAACGAATCGCTACCAACATGCCAGACCGCTACCTAATTGTGAGTTATGTCATGGTGACGTTTATTAAATTATATGTTATGGTAAGGCTTAAGCAACGAAACGCTACCAACATGCCAGACCGCTACCTAATTGTGAGTTGTGTCCTGGTGACGTTTATTAAATTATATGTTATGGTAAGGCTTAAGCAACGAAACGCTACCCACATGCCAGACCGCTACCTAATTGTGAGTTATGTCCTGGTGACGTTTATTAAATTATATGTTATGGTAAGGCTTAAGCAACGAAACGCTACCCACATGCCAGACCGCTACCTAATTGTGAGTTGTGTCCTGGTGACGTTTATTAAATTATATGTTATGGTAAGGCTTAAGCAACGAAACGCTACCCACATGCCAGACCGCTACCTAATTGTGAGTTATGTCATGGTGACGTTTATTAAATTATATGTTATGGTAAGGCTTAAGCAACGAAACGCTACCAACATGCCAGACCGCTACCTAATTGTGAGTTGTGTCCTGGTGACGTTTATTAAATTATATGTTATGGTAAGGCTTAAGCAACGAAACGCTACCCACATGCCAGACCGCTACCTAATTGTGAGTTATGTCCTGGTGACGTTTATTAAATTATATGTTATGGTAAGGCTTAAGCAACGAAACGCTACCCACATGCCAGACCGCTACCTAATTGTGAGTTGTGTCCTGGTGACGTTTATTAAATTATATGTTATGGTAAGGCTTAAGCAACGAAACGCTACCAACATGCCAGACCGCTACCTAATTGTGAGTTGTGTCCTGGTGACGTTTATTAAATTATATGTTATGGTAAGGCTTAAGCAACGAAACGCTACCCACATGCCAGACCGCTACCTAATTGTGAGTTGTGTCCTGGTGACGTTTATTAAATTATATGTTATGGTAAGGCTTAAGCAACGAAACGCTACCCACATGCCAGACCGCTACCTAATTGTGAGTTATGTCCTGGTGACGTTTATTAAATTATATGTTATGGTAAGGCTTAAGCAACGAAACGCTACCCACATGCCAGACCGCTACCTAATTGTGAGTTGTGTCCTGGTGACGTTTATTAAATTATATGTTATGGTAAGGCTTAAGCAACGAAACGCTACCAACATGCCAGACCGCTACCTAATTGTGAGTTGTGTCCTGGTGACGTTTATTAAATTATATGTTATGGTAAGGCTTAAGCAACGAAACGCTACCAACATGCCAGACCGCTAACTAATTGTGAGTTATGTCCTGGTGACATTTAGTTAACTGATTTTTATTTTTTTGTTTTGTTTTCGAACTTACTTAAAGTCGGTTTGACGCAGCTCTAAATTCTTTTCTATTCTGAGCTAGTCTAAAAGGTCTACATACCCTTCACAACCTAAATCTCTAATAATTTGACTAATATAGCTTTGTCTAGGCCTTCCTACTCTATTTTTATTTGGTAGTCTATAATCTAAGACTTTACTAAATAGTCCCTCATGTCTTAACTGGTGCCCTATCATTCTATCTCTCCTGACCTTCAATTGTTTCCACATACAGGGATCCTCACCTATCCTTCTATAAACTTCCTCGTTTGTTACTCTATCTGTCCAACTAATCTTTAACATTCTCCTATAACACCAAGTTTCAAAAGCTTCTATCTTTTCTTATCTACTTCTTTAATTGTCCAAGTCTCACTACCGTATAGTAGAACGCTCCATACGTACGACTTTAAGAAACTTTTCTATTATCTAAACTAATACTATTAGCTATTAGTAAGTTTTCTTTTTAAAAACATTTTCTAGCTTGAGCTATTCTAGCTACTATATCCCTTCTGCTACGTCCATCCTTTGTAATTATACTACCTAAATAGCAAAATTCATCTACCTCCTCTAACTCGGTATTACCTATTTTTAATTTTGGTTTAGAACTAGGCTGTAACTCACTTGTCATTATCTTTGTCTTTACCGAGTTAATTCTCATACTATAGTTACTCCGTAGTATCTCATCTAAAATATTTAAAACTCTCCTAACTCTTTTCTAGACTCTGCTATAATGGCTATATCATCTGCAAAACGTAACATGTCTATTTTCTGTCCCTGTACACTAATACCTATCTCTTTTCTCTCTCTGGCTAAGTTTAAAGCTTCCTCAATATAAACATTAAAATCAAGGGAGACAGTATACAACCCTGTCTAACACCATTTCTAATCTTAGCTTCGTTTTCTATTTCATCAAATCTAATTACTACGCTTTGGTTTTATATAGACTGTAAATAATTTTTCTATCTTTATGAGAGATTCCTATTTTTGCAAAACCCTGAACATAACAATCCAATTAACCCTATCAAATGCTTTTTCTAAATCTACAAATGCGAAATGAGTCTTTTATTTTTTGTAACCTTTTTTCGATAATTACCCTAATCATTAGTATCGGTTCTCTAGTCCCTCTGTCTTTACGAAAACCATATTGGTCTTCGCCTAAATAATTCTCAGTCAAAGCTTCTACTCTATTTTTAATTATTATTGTTAGTATTTTGGAAGCATGAGAAGTTAAACTAACCGTTCTAAAATTCTCACACCTATCAGCTCCTGACTTTTTTGGGATTGGGATAATAATATTTTTTTCGAAATCTATTGGAACCTCACCTGTGTCATATATTACATTTATTAGTTCATATAATCTGTCCAAAGTTTTCTGACTTGCATATTTTATTAATTCTGCGGGAATATCGTCTATCCCTGGCGCTTTATTTAATTTAAGATTCCGAATAGCTCTATCAAATTCCTCTCTTAATATTGAGAACCCTATTTCTACATCCTCTTCTTGGTCGTTCTCTAACTCATCCATATCGTCTCCCTTATATAAATCTTCTAAATATCTTTTCCATCTATCAGCTACCTCAACTTTATTTATTAGAAGCTCATTATTCTCGTCTCTAATACCATTATATTTTTCCTATCTTCCCAAAAACTTTTTAACTGCCCTGTAAGCCCTGTCTGTCTTACCTACTCTCAAATCATCTTGTATTCCTTACAATTCTCCTCCATTCATTTATTTCTAGCTTTTCTACACTCATGTACTATCTTATTTCTAACTGTATTATATTTTTGCTTCCTTTCACTATCCACTTCTCTGAAAGGTTTAAGCTTTCTTCTATTCTCTATTAAATCTAATATCTCCTTTGTTACCCACGGTTTTCTAGCTTCTATTTTTTTCTTACCTATAGTCTGTGTTGCTGTATCATGTACCGTCAGTTCAAGTTTAGAGATGCAAAATTTCTGACATCAATCGACCTTAAAAGGCATTTTATCAGATTGGTTTAACACCTGGCTCGTGTGAGAAAACATCTTTTACAGTTCCACAAACGGGACTCTATGAATTCACCGTTCTGC